>ML834276.1:0-15346 GCA_009831015.1 Picea engelmannii
AACTTTCGGAGCTCCGAAGCCAGAAGGACTTAGCTCCCTTAGGCTTAGCCTAAGGTTCATAGGTGTTGGTCATATGGGTTCAACCAAATGGATCTCATCTGCTCGTCTTTCAAACAAAAGGATTCTCCCTTTCGAGACTTAAATATCGTTATCCTTCCTAAGCTTCATCATGAAATTGTTAAGGACTTGGGCATGATATCTCGGTTGCACAACAAGGAGTTTGAAGGAGATATCCTCTTCAGACCGACAGGGTTAGATTGATGCAATGATTTCTATTCCATCCCTCCTACAGGTTTGCATCCTAAGACATCTCGAAGGATAAGTTGGGGCATATAGACAATCAATCAGAATCATAAGTCCACAAGAAGATAAATGCATACACATAACTTGATCATTCAGTACAAAAACCATTTATATACATATAAATACATGCATTCATTCTTTATTCCATTTCAAACACAAAGTATGGAAATACTTATCAAAACTAGATAACGTGATGCGACTGCTGAAAGGGGTGCTCGTTTCCACCCAACCATAGGCTCAGTCACTCCTAATAGATTTATCACTAGCCATCCTCGAGCTAGACCACGATGCTCTAAGAGATAATTTTGTCTTCCAGCTCAACAACAGTCAGGGACAGAGGTTACTCTCCTCCTCCCACGGGATCTTGGCAACAATTTTCTCTATACCAAGAAAGGAGGCCTACCTGAGTACTTCCTTAGTCACTCAACACCCTCATTTATCATCTTGTATTATAACCCTTCTAGCCACATCCTGCGACCCAGACACATTCATTTTCTCAGTTCTTATTCAAACCCGAGAGCTTAGTCTCTCATCTCTGCACTGTTCATAGGTCTTCCTCTACTCACCACACCTTCCTTTCTTTCCTTCCTCAGAAATATTGCGTGTTGTCTAAATTCCCATTCCGTGGTCAAGTATGAAATCATTTCAGATGGGCGCTTTGCCCCATCCCCACATTAACTCTTGAGGAGGTCTTCCCACCTACCAGCCTGACTGTAGTTAATTCCTAGCTCAAAGGATTTTTTCTGGTCCTGAGCAATTAAATCCAACAAGGTACTAGTTTGGTGGGGGTTATCTCAACCATTTCTAGTTCCCCTCACCATATCTTTCATAACATCCATGGTCTATCTTGGCAAACCCCCCTTTTAGTAGTTATGCAACACTTATCCATTTTCCATTAACAACAAAAATTACATTCATTTACCTTTTATAAAAAGGTTCATCAAATCAAACATTCACACATATCAAGTTTTCCATAGTCTCTTGGCCATTATAGTTATATTTATAAATTGGGAGAAACAGGGGTGCGAAGGCGAAGTTGTTGTCTGACTTAGTAGCTCAGACGAGATAGCGTGAAGTTTTGCAGAGTGAGTGAAAGGAGTGCACGCATACTCAATGGAGTATAGAATGTCAAGAAGACTCATGCAAGGTGTGTGCATGGCCCACACTTTGTCAAGCATTGGAAAAGTTCCAACGAAGACAAGCACAAGGAGTGTGCCAGAGGTTCGGATCACCCCGAGAGATAAAGCGGAGGAAAAATAGTGGAAAAAATTCTTTGGAGCGAGGATTTCATCTTGTTTGAAGTTCAAGTGGATGAGATCCATTCAGAAGAAGCCAAGATATTTCTTGATCATCATATATAGAGAAGGTGCATGTGTTTTAACCCTTGAAGTCCTTCGAACTTCATGAGTTCATATATTTTTTGCGCTTAGGCGCAAAGGAGACAAGTTTCCCGAAGTCTTGAGATCTGAAGTGAATCTAGACCATCCATCAATGAGGACACATGTCCATGGATCGAAGATAGTCTGGAAGTTTGACTGTCCAGAGGAATTGGGGCATGGTTGCAAAAACACGTAAGACTCAAGAAGCTCCAAAATCTGGAGTGCATATGGGCCATTGATAGTGAGTACACGTGTCAATAGATATCAGACTTTGTGAGTTCAACAATTGGAGATAAAAACCTGCATAGTCTTGTGGATCGAGGATCCCCGAATTCCCGAAGACTGAAGCAGATCTCGACTATTGGTTGGGAGAGACACATGGAGAGCAGATCCAGCCTCCGCTAATTCAGTGTTCAGAGGTTGTGAAGAGTTGTATTTCTAATATTCCCAAATCTCCTAGAGCTCGAAGTTCCTAAGTCCCGAGTTCTTCTCTAAGTTAATATTTAACCCATGGTTTTGGCTCGAGGTAGCGTGAAAGACTCTGTTGACGAGATAAGACCCTCACGAATGTGATTTTTCATGCTAGGAGAAGTGTAAAGACTTTTGGTATATAGTTTTGAGGGTTCATAGAATAATCGAGAGCTAATTTATCTCCCTTGCAAGAACGATCCTAGAATGGGAGGTCGCATAAGCCCCAAGATTGGTGGGGGTTTTCATCAAGTTGGGACATATTAGAAAATTTATTTGTTGAGAAATATTTTCCAAGGAAAGAGACATATTCTCTATTCTTGAAGTTGGTTGAAATTTGTATGAATGAGGAGGAGATATTTCTTGGGTTCTCAAATTATACTCT
The DNA here is from genome assembly GCA_009831015.1 of Picea engelmannii. NCBI lineage: Eukaryota > Viridiplantae > Streptophyta > Pinopsida > Pinales > Pinaceae > Picea > Picea engelmannii. Next base: position 2,536 of record ML834276.1, read on the forward strand.
TTTTGTCACTCGATTATTCAAACTTCCCTCCAAAACCTATATTTATGAACAATCCTACACTCCATTCTACCCCCTTTTTCCATGATTATCTCTCCAAGAAATAGAATTTGTATATCGAAGAATATACAAGGTAAATTATACATTCTAGCATATTTTATTTTTCCTTATGCAATCTATTTTAAATAGTTATTGTTTTAATAAGTCACTACAAAATCATATATTTTGTAGTAACGTAAATATTTTAGTAGCCACTGATTGTTTCTATAGAAGAATAATAGTTCTATATGGTTGTGCACACTCCAGGTTGAGTTCATGACTTCGAGATGATTCCAAATCAGTACCAGATATGCATCCACATACCAGCCAACATACAGAGTCCACCAAATCAGAACACGAGACAAGTCAAATATATGGTCAACACATGAGCAAGTGGAAGAGTATGCAAGCTAGATCTAAGCCAAATCGACATGAGGTGACAACGATATCGAATATTATAAATTCATGCAATATTGTCATGAACTTCTCCATAAATGGGTTGATAAATTCCTTTCATACAACCACTAACACTCTAGATTTGATATTTTATACTCATATGTGTTATTTGATAGATGAATCTGTTTTGAGGATCCATGGATTTTGAATCTCTAAGATCCCATTTTTAATGTATAAATATCAGTCATGAGAACCTTCTATATATGTTGGATGTGATATCAAATTGTTGTATTTTCATGTTGCTAATCTGAGATTAATATAAAACTTTAGTTCACTGTCCTTTACATGCATTGTGTGTTTTATTTATATAAGTTTAGTTTTGTAGTTTTTCTCCAGAAGCATTCACTAAGCCAGAAGGGCTCCCTGAGTGAGGAGTGCACTGCTTCTATTTTTTTTAGTGTCATTTTAATTTCTCATTTGTGTGGATTTAATTTATGTTCTTTCATTTCCTTCATTTCATTTATGATTTCTATTTACAACACATAGGAATACTAATACATAGAAATTGTTAATTGAATAAAGATTGTTTACTTTAGTTACAAAAACCTTTATTAATCAAATGATTGAAATCCTGCAATTTTTTTTATAGATAATAATCCAATAGGTTAATAATTTCAAGTGTTTAGAATCATTCATATGATTTTAATTGAATATCTTTCTTTAGTATTTACATTTACTTCTTTTTTTGTAGGTAAGACGAAAATATGTTTTTGGAGCTAAAAAATGAACAATTTTAATTTTTCATAAGAAATTACTTAGATATATATTAGAAGCTAAGACTTGCATATATTTTTCATGCACTTCATCAATTTACGAATCCTAGGTTGATGATTTAATGTAGCGGATTTCACCTAAATGAACTGACTGACATTTTCGGTGCCATTTCTAGGGACGTGAAAAAATGCATTAGTTTTCATTTTTATCATTTTAAATGCATGGGAAGAGAGATGGTAATATGAGAGGTAAAAACCTACACATTCTCTATAGGTAGAGTTGTAGTGAGTCTCTCTTCAACCATGTAAATCATGTTAAGTAGAATGCATGAATATATGTAGGGATACTATAGGTATATTCACTAGCGGTAGGAGTACACCAACCACCAATTAAACCACTCCATAACATGGTACTATAAGAGACACACCATTAGATAACCCATCTACAACTATAGTTACAAGAGGAGGATGGTCAGGTAGGATCGTGATTGCACAAACAAAAGGAAAAAAAAAAATTGGAGGAGGAAGCTCCAAATCAGATAAATTTCCAACAATCTCAAAAGAAGCCATCATACTCCCATCCAATCCTCAAGAGGAATAATTAATCCATGGTCAGCTTGAAATTATATTTTCAAAAAATCCTATTGAGGAACCAAAATTCCCTGCCTCATTTGAAGAATCTCTACATTTCGGATGAGACAACATGTCTAGAATGCTTGGAGGTTGAGATGGAGAGGAAATAGGACCTGGAGATGGAGAAGATGAAAGACAAGAAAGAAAAGAAATTATAGAGGGTATAGGAACATCAACGTTTGAGGATGAATTTGGATTCCCAATTTTGGATCCAACAATCATAGTTCAAATGAAGAACATACCACCTTCAACATTGCCCAACTTTCATTGTATGACAATTGAAGAACCGTAAACTTTTATTTTCGAATTTGATGTGTTATGTCACAACTATGATTATTCTTCCGACACTCAAAAATTGAGGTTGTTTCCATCCACCCTTAAGGATGTTTCTTTACATTGGTTTATGGGTTTGGGAAATAGTACTATTAAAACATGGGATGAGATGAGGAAAATTTTCCTTCTGAAATATCATGTTTATTGTACAAATCGATGAATGAGAGAGGACATATTTAAAATGACACAAAAGGAAGATGAGATGCTTCAGGATTACTTATAAAGATTTCATTATATTGTTAAAAGTGTAAGGCAAAATCATCTAGATTTGGATACTCTTAAAGTCGTTTTACTTTGTGGTATTAGAGATGAATGGATTGATGTTCTTAATTTAATGGGTAAAGGAGATATATCTCACCTAACCTATCCATGAATATGTAATTTATGTATGAACATCTCTCGAGGACAAATCATCCATCCATGGGGTAAGTAGAGTAGATATTGGAAATTTATTGGACAATATTAAAAGATATATTCTCAATACTCTTGGTTCTCAATTAGAAACCATTTAAAATCAAGCAAAAGAAAGAGGTAGAGAATGCGTCCTTAACTATTTATTATGCAAAATGTAGAAAAATACATCCTTTAAAATAATTTCCATTAGATAACATTAAAATTTGTGGCATATGTGCAGAAAATCATGCTACATAAAATTTCCCATCTCTAATGGAGCTCAAGGTGTTCTACCAAGGAAATCATGAAGAGATAGATTAGTTATGTTTTGTTGTACCAAAAAAACCTTTTCGACCAAGGACTTTAGGTATATCTCAAGATTCCTCTCAACAATTTAATTCTCATTATTCAAATAAACAATAAACCGAATAAAACTGGACCCTTCACATAACGTTTCAAGCATGGCCACCACATCAAGTCCAAACCCAACCTTGGAAACAAGGTTGGGGAGGACCTACCTATGGAACCATGATTGCTCATTTTTATCCTAAGTAGTGACAATACACCCGATATTATTCACAAAACCAATATCCCACAAAAATCCAAGAACCATACCCTAATCAACCATAAAAACCACAAATTTAAAACCTCAACAACTTCGCTTACCATCAAACCAACCTCCAAGACCTACCCAACTATCTGCAAAACATGTTTCTAACCCCAATAATAAAGTAGTCTAAACGAATTACAACGTTGAGCTACAAAAGTTTCCCACTTATAGGATTACTCCTTGTTATACCATTAATTTCCACCCTACAGGGATAGAGAGGAATCTAGTAGAAGATGAAAGCCAAGACACAACACTAGCTTAATATTTAGGTCACTTTTGAAGGGAATCACTTTTCATACACGTAAAATAAATGGCTAGTTTCTATATGACTATAGTACAACCCACGACACCCTCTGTAACCTTCTAGATTCATGGAGTTTCAAAGAGGTAAGAAATGGATGAGTTGGTTCTTCATGGCATGTGCCTTGGAACTCACGTCATTTTATTATCCATCAGTCTCTAAAATATCTAGAGTCTCTCCCAAGCCTCTTCCAAGGATATATATAAATAAGGAAAATATTGAGCAAGAGGAGGAAGAATCATTTATAGATCTATGATGCCAAAATCTAGAGGAGATTCTCAATCTACGTTAGTTGCAGTCAAGTTGACTAGCTTGGTTGAAGAGTTGAGGAGGAGAAAGGAGAAAGGGGAAAAAATTAATGCATCTACACTAAAGGTATGCTAGTATTTATGTATTTCTTTCATTTCCATTAATAGATCATTGGTTTTCTCCTATCTACATTGTTCAATTCTATTGTATAAGATAGATCTGGTCTAAAGTTAAATAGATCAGGATAGATCTAGTGGATTTGATTTTCCTAACACTAGATGAATATTATATCAGTAGATGTTTGTATCATTGTGTGTAGGATTGCAGGAGATATAGTTAGATCTCAAGAGCAACATGATATGGACATGCAAGGAAAACCATCAATCATAAGTTATTTTCATCACAATTATTGGTTAAAAGGAAAAGAATTTTCTTGTATCTAGAAAGAGACATAGAAGTCTAGCCCTCTGTCTGTCTAGGATCAATAGGTAGATCCTATGGAGATATTACCATCCAGCCATGATATTTTATCCATAACAAAATTGGCGAATCCATGAGGGAAGGATATTTGATTCTTCTCTAGTTCGTAATCCCTTACCTTTTATCCTTTTTTATTTGATTTTTTTCTTCCTTCCTGTTAGCACTCTGTAAATTATGTCCAACTAAATAGACAAACGACAAAGGTAACTGTTTCAACCAACTTTAGACACGAGGCACTAGCCTGCCCAAATCAGAGAGGGTTCTCTCATGTCACTTGATATATCTATGGAAACCGGCGGCTAGATTTGATTTTTTTGGGAGATTTTTAATAGAGTTGCTGGTGAAGAAGAGGGGAACACTATGGGATATGGAGTCAAAATTCTGAAAGTGAACGAAGACAATGCATAGAATGATAGAACTCTCCAGAGGAAAAAGGCTAAATAAGGTGATGAATTTGAGTTATTATTGAAACAAAAAGATGTGTAGGAAGATAAAGAAGACAAATAACTGCATCAGAGCATTACTGAAATGAATTCTGAATAAGTTAAGAAGACAATAACATAGTTTAAATTTCTTAGACCAAGAGCATCGCAGGATGAATTATGGGCCTTTAAACTCTCCAATTTAAGCAGAAGAAAATTTAAATGAAATGACAGGCTACAGGAAATACATATGATGAAAGGAAACAAAGCTCATATCACCACTCGTTAGAATCTTTTCATAGAGACTTCAAAATCTTCTGCATTTGTATTCAATTCAGATTCAAAAAATTTACAAATAAAGTTTGATACATTAAAAAAGGTGCTCTTACACTTCTACCAACATTGGCTAATTCAAGCCTCTTAGTACTTATACAATTTGATAAAAAATAACTAAAACTGAAACGTTTCAGCTTCTGTAATAGTTTCAGATGTTAGTTTCGGTATATGAAATGACTTACAATCATTAACAAAAAGAAATGTTTCACCATCATGAATAATCTCTCTGATTGCCCAGCTGATAGAATAATGCCCGGGGTCCCTCCTTTTATAGGCATCTATTTCCATCGAGGTTTGGAGAAAAGAGGTTTTAGATGAACCACCCTTAGCCCCGATGTGTCTCATAGAACGTCGTGTCTCCATGATTTAAACCAGGTCAGTTTTCCCCAGTCCACCCCTTGTCAGTTAATTCTCGCGCTACTTCGATCAATGAATTGTACCTCGATCGTTGATCTAGGTCATTTCAAGATCTACTGTCAGTGTCTTGCCCGACGAATTTGACATCAAAGGTTGAAAAAGGTGGTTTTGGTCAGACATCCCTCCTTGTTGATATAATTCTAAGGGCACAACGCGTCCCGCAAAAAACCGTGACGATTTTCCCCGGCCCATCCTCGACCGCTTAATCTTTGTGCTAGTTGTATCTCCAATACACATATCGTTCGTTGATCCGAGCCATCTTTAAGATCGACGGTCGGCTGATATTTATTCTTCATATCTCAGCTACTTCATCCAAACACCACCAGATATAGATGGGTCCTCTAAATTTATCACATCTCTGTGGTGATTTAATCCATCATAAAATTTACAAAACTTGGACACCAACAGGGAATTATATGGTGATAACATTGGCTCCAACTAGGGATGCTATCCTCCCCACGAGGTAGTAAAGAAATGTAGACCAAGTGCCTACCCATTGGGCTGTAAACTTATGTGTGTGATCTGAATCTCTTCATTTTATTCAAAAACATCAAACTACTTAGCACGGCTCGGGGCTTTCACCTCGGGCTTCAACCGTGTTGTTTTTATCTCAATCTTCATACTTAAAGAAAAAACAAAATGCAAAGCGGTCAAGCACATCGGATAGTGGGTGATGATATTTTAAATGACATAGTTCTATAGGAACCTGCCATTTACAGGCCCTCCTTCGACGGGTTTTCCATTACTCTCCTCCAACAAATAGGAATTGTTCTTGCGGTATGCTGTAATTTTGAACGGGCCCAGCCACAGGTGATCGAATTTTTTGTGTTTTCATTTGTTTTCATTCTTGGCATCCCACTTCAATACCCAGTCTCCAATTTTGAATTCGTCCACTTTGGTACATCTGTCGAAATCTTCCTTGATTTTCTCTTGACGTAGTTGGGAGTTGTTGAAAGCCTTTTCTCTGGTCTGCTGCAAGATGATGAGTTCATCCTCCCTTCTTCAACTAGAATTCGTCTCTTCTTCTTGCTCTTGTAACAACTTTATCACTGGCAATTCGAGTGTCATAGGAAAGATCGCTTTTGTACCGTAGACAATCTGGAAAGCAGATGTGGCAATGGATCTCTTTGGGGATATATTGTCTGCCCACAATGCATGAATGAGCTTCTTGTGCCATGCCTTTTTATTCTCCTGCAACATTTTTTTTATGATTCTGACCAGGCTTTTGTTTTAAGACTCAGCCAATCCATTTCCTTGTGGGTAGTATGACGTGGAATGGACAAGAGTAATATTGTAATCACTGCAAAATTTCTCAATTTTTTTAGATTTAAAATCCGCTGCGTTGTCTGTTATAATATTGGTTGGACATCCGAACCTAGATAAGATATTTTCTTCTAGAAATCGAATTATAACGTCATCTCTAGCTTTCCTGGTAGGAACAACTTCAATCCATTTGGTAAAATAATGCATTGCAGGTAGGATCCATTTGTGTTGAGCTGAATATTGTGGGTGTATCTCTCCTATGAAATCCAAGCCCCATTGCCTGAAATGAGTTTATACCAAAATGGGCTTCAACGACATAGACTGTATCTTTCCTTTCCCATCGAATCTTTGGCATTCATGGCACTTTGACACCTCCTTGTAAACATCAGGGGAAATACTAGGCCAATAAAAACCAGCTCTCAACATTTTGTGTACAACTGTCTTCCAATAATGATGACCTCCACAGCCTCCTTTATGGAATTCTCTAATGGTCCTTTCTGCTTCCTCCTCTATCAAACAACTCAGTAAAAATTTTCCTGGGTTTTTCCAGTACAGTAATCCATTGACAATGCAGAATTTTGCCGCTTTCAGTTTTAAGAACCTAGACTTTGTTTTGTTATATTCAGGAGGAGCTTACATATTTTTTAACAGAAAGATAATGTCTGCATACCACACAGAATCAAGAAATTTATGAGATATCTGTGGAGTCACCTTCTCTTCCTCTGTTGTAATTTTTGATATGTCTGTAGCAAAATGTATTCCTATAAGTTCACAGTTTGTTTGTGCCATTATTCTAGCAATTCCTTGTCCTTTGATCAACTTCGTGAGCTTGATGTCGAGATCATATTCTAATATCATTGCAATCCATGTTCCCCTCTTTCCTTCAAGATCGGGTTGAGTTAAGATGTTCTTTATCGAGCTGATGGGGACATAAGCAATAGTATGTCAATGTAGAATATACACCTTGAATTCTTTCAATGCTTTGACCAAAGCATTCACCTGCTTTTCCATGATGTCATATTTTAAAGGAGCGTCTCTCAATGTCTCACTATAGTATGCAATGGGCTTCTCAAAATTCTGGTCATCTTTCTGGAGTAATACCCCTACAATTGTGTGTTCTGAAGTGAAAGAGAAAAGTATGAAATCTTTCTCAAAATTAGGACTAGCTAGCACAGGAGCCTTTGTCAATGCTACTTTGATGTCCTCAAAGGAATTTATAGCCTCAGAAATCCATTTGATTTCATTTCCTTTCTTTAACATGTTGGTGATATAATTTATGATCTCTGCTAAATTAGGAATAAATCTTCTCAGGAAATTTACTTTACCTAGAAAGGATTGTACTTCCTTTTTGCTTCTAGGTATGCCAATATTCAAGAGACCTTCAACTCCGTTGGGGTCTACTTTTATCCCTTCCTTACAAATGATATTCCCTAAGAGTTTCCCTTCTTCCATGGCAAAGTTTGACTTTTTTGGGTTGAGTGATATGCCAAATTTTCTACATTTCTTGAACGCCCTTCTAAGATGTTTGATGTGCTCCTCATCTGTAGTAGAATACACAATAATGTCTTCCGGGTATATAATGATGAATTTATCTTTTTCATCTGCAAATTCTATGTCCATATCCCTTTGAAATGTTTCTCCAACGTTCATAAGTCCAAATGGAATTTTGACATACATGAATGTTCCCCAAGGTGTGGTGAATGTTGTCTTTTCTTGATCGTCAAGCTGTACCATGATTTGGTTGTATCCCAAGAAACCATCCAACATTGACTTCTTTTGAGAGCCCACTACCTTATGTAGAATGTGGTCCATTTTGGGCAAAGGGTAGTTATCTTTAAGAGATACCTTATTTAGATTTTTGAAATCCACACACAGTCTGATCTCCCCACTCTTCTTTCTGACAGGTACTAGATTTGATACCCATTTGGAGAATCTTATGGACATTATGATTTTTGCTTCAAACAATTTCTTCACTTCTTTCTCTATCAATAGTAACAATAGAGGGTTTTTTCTTCTCAACTTTTCTTTAAATGGATTTTGATCTTCTTTTATCAGGATGACATGCTGGATTATACTAGTATCATAAACTTTCAAGTCATCATAGCTCCAGGAAAAAACATCAGGGAATTCTTTCATCAATTTTACATACCTCTTTTTTACTTCAAGGCTGAGCTTCTTGGAAATTTTAATGATCTTCGATTCTTCTAGAGTACCAATGTTACAATCCTCCACGTCCTCTTCATCTACTATGATCTTTGGACTTTTGGCCACATCGTTGTTATCAAAAATTGTTTCCAATGGTACCAGGCCTTTGGGGATAACATTGATTTTCAGTTGCACGATATCTTTGCCACCAATTTAATTGTCAAAGTATCCTTCTATAGTGAAAATCGTTGCATCTACTTCATCATCGAAATATTCATCGATGTTTAAATTTTTGAACTCATTTCCCATCATGGGGAAGCTTTCTATCTGTTTATCATCTTAGAAGACTTGCCAGTGTTTCATATTATCTGGTATCGTCGGTCTGTACTTGACTTCAACCTTGTAGATTTTTTCAGGAAAAATTGGGACTTTGAACACTGCCGCTGAAGTGGCCAGTGCATCTGCAACTTGATTTTTCTCTCATGGGATTACTAAAAGGTTGCATTCTAAAAATTTCTCAAGAAGTTCTAATACCATATTTTTGTAAGCCCTCAGTCTAAGATGTCTAGCCTGGTAGATACCTTTAATTTGATTTATGATGAGTTCAGAATCTCCAAGTACAAGGATCCTTTTGGTGCCCAGCTCTTCCAAGACTTTCAATCCCAATATTAACGCCTTGTATTCGGCCATATTATTTGTACATTCAAAAACGAGTTTGTAAGAGCATAATTTTTCATCTCCTGTGGGGTGATTTATCCACACGCCAGCTCCAAGTCCTTCTCTACATGTAGCTCCATCGAAGTTCATTTTCCATATCTGATCTTCTGGGTCACCTTGTTGTTTTGATATTTCTTCTGACTTTGCCCAGGTATAGCTTTATCTGCTAGGACTATTTCCATCTCTTTTTCTCCCAAGCATATATCATTGAAGAAAATGGAAGACCCCATCTCAGTGCTTACCGAGTATATAGGGTTGTTGGTAGGTTGCGATTTGTTGCTGACCATATATTTTAGTAGAAATTCCCTGTACAATCTTCTGTCTTGACCAAAGACAGGAATCGTGGAATATGACATGTCCATCTGGAGGGTTTCTTTCAGTTTTGCAATCCATGATCTGGACAACAACATGCCAAATTTCATAGGGATATCAACAACCACTATGTCCATCACCATGTTCTTCACCAGGATTTGTGCCAAGGAAATGAACATGTCCTTTATCATGCCAAGGCATTCCACCTTCCTTGAATCAAAAGAGAACATATCCTTGTAAGGCCTTGTGACCTCAAGGCCCAGTTGGTCCATGAACACTTTAGGCATCAAATTGTGAGATGCTCCAGAGTCCAACATAGCATTGTGTAAGGTCATGTCGTGGATTTTAAAGCTTCCATAGAAAGGGGGAACTTATTCATTTTCACTACTTTCTTCTACTCTCGGCCCAAATAAAATGGCTAGGTGGTCATCTTGTATGTTTAGAGTATCATAGGTTTGTCCCATATTAAGCATCTTGATGATCTAACTTATGTATTCGCTATTTTTTATCAATTCATTAAAGGGTACCGAAATCTTAATCTTAGCCATCTCACTTTTGAAGTCAAAATAGGACGGAGTTTTTTCTACCTCTTTAGGGACAGTTTCTTTTCTTGTCAATATTTTCTTCGATGGTTCCTCTTTCTGCTTTCCCTTATCTATAGCATCTTTTACAGTGGAGTCTTTCACAACAAAATATTTTTGGGGCTGACTAGAAGAGGGCACATTACTCTAAGCATCTTTGGTGAGGTTTTCCTTTGGGAGGTTACCTTTTGAAGGATTTTGAGGCACCTTTTGATTTTGGAGATTGTATTTCCTTTGGAGTTGCATGATGGCGTTCCACAATCTGGGCTCGTAATCTTATTTTTCTATTGATAACCTCTCCTCTTCATCTTGCAAGAAGATTTCACTCGCATCCATGAATTGGTCATGTTCTTCCTAGGAAAAAAACACTTCAGTTTCTTTGTCGTCATAGAAGCTCACATTATCTTCAAAATATTCATCATAATATTCATTCATATAATTATTCTGAAAAGGGGGTCTGACTTGTTGTTCTCCTTGATTTCCTTGATTCCCCTGATTTGTTTGGTCTTCTTGAGTTGCCTGATTACCTTGATTCCTCTACTCCCTTTGCCGGATTTGTGGACCGACGGATCTCCTCGGATTCCTGGATGTACCATCGACATGTTCCCTAGGGTTAGGTCTATTTCCCAGTGCCATTCTTTCCATCATCCTTTCCATGGTTCTCATCATCGCTTTGAACCTTTCTTCTGATGTTTGCGACATGGAAATTTGTGTTTTATCCTGAGTTTTGCCCATGTTTATGCCAGGATTAGCTTTCATTTTTCCTGAATCCATTAGGTTTACTTTGACTTTGATGACATCTGTCATCATATCATCTAGCGTGGAAGATCTTCGATCCCTCAATAATAAAGCAAAATCACTTTCAAAAGAATCGACATATCTGAGTTGATCCTCTTTAGGTAGGGGTTTTACTTCATCAAGAATCGCATTATATACCTTCATGAATCTAGCCAAAAACTCTTGCACTGTTTCATCAAGGGACCTCTTCATATTGTTGCAGTGTGTCAACAACTAAAGGGGTTTTTTCTTATCTCCCCATATGGAAAGGAAGAGTGTCTCAAAAGATGCAAAATCTATGATGCTTACTAGTGCTAGGGCTTTGAACCATTTTCTTACATCTCCTGCAAGGCTTTGTGTGAACAACCTCATTTTCACATCTGAAAAATACACCTCCTCTAAGTATATGAAGTCATTAAACCAGTCTAGGTGTTTTTGGGCCGATATGTTACCCTCAACATCATATAGCTTAATCGTTAGGTTATATTCCTGGGGTAAGTCATGCAATACATCAGGCAGTATGAGAGGAGCAAATCTGGCCACCATAGTTGTTGTGAGGGGTTGAAGTGGTTGTCAGTTTTGGACCGGGGGCACTACAGGTTTAACATGAGTGGCTAGAATCAAATTTTGGAATATGTTTTTGTCAAATAGGGTCTCGTCTAAATGGGATTCAGACCTAGTTCTGAACAGGGAGTGTTTGAAATTTAGGTCAAACTCAAGGTCATCGATGTTGATCAATCTGTTGGAAGATTGATTGTTGTCATTGATGTCAACCCTAGTCATGGGTTTTGGACTGCAAGATTGATAAAGGTATTTGGACATGAAGGAAAATGCACATGTATATACAACATCCATGAATGGATAGTATACATCATGTTGTTTCTGGTGGTATGTGGCACGTCACATGGATCCTTATGGTTGAGGAGAAATGATTTTTTGAAGATGACAAAGTGAATTGAAAAAGGAAGTACATGTAGGCCCTGAAAATAATTACAAAATAAGAAAGTGTCAGGTCGGCCCTAATGTTAAAAGGAAGTGACATAAATGGTATAAATAAATATCATTATACATTCATTTGATACAAGTCTAATTTCAGAGGGAAGAAGAAGTAAAAGAAGGTTGGATTTCAAGGGAGGATGAAGTCTTTTGGTGATGTGTTCTAAGGTATGTTATTTTCAGGTCATCTTACCATTTTTGCTATAACATTTTTTCTAGAATGATTCAGATGGTGAAATAGCTATGGTATTGAGAAGACATATCATGGTACCTCTGGTAAAAAGTTTAGCTCTTGATTCGCTATAATTATGGATATACACTTTGTGGAATATAGGGTTTGTGACCAGTCCTGAAACTAGTCAATAAACATGTTTTCTGGGTAAAACAGTCATAACTTTTTCATACAGACTCCAAATGAAGTCGGACCACTTCCATTGGAAATAGTATGGACTTTAGTTTCTTGTGTGAAAATTTCAAAATAAGATGTCAAATATTGAGCGTGGGGCATGTTGTACAAGTTGGGTCTTCTGAACAGACCATAATTGAATAAAGTCTACCATTCTTTCTATAACCTCTTTTTGGGGAGGATTCAAGGAGTGAAAATTAGAGGAGTTTCAGAGAATACATTGAGTAACATTATC
>ML834276.1:27493-46666 GCA_009831015.1 Picea engelmannii
GGTAGAAGAAGCATAATGGGTCAGCCCAATAGTTATTCAAAGCAAGAAAGGCACAGAGGATATTAGAGTATGTGTAGACTATATAATCCTTAACTCTGCCTCGGTGCATGACCCTTTCCCAACACCTTTTATTGATGAGGTGATAGAACAGGTTGTGGGGAAGGAATCATACTCATTCACAGATGTATTTTCAGGTTACCACCAAGTCAGGATCGTCGAAGAGGAAAAAAAGAAGACCACATTCATAACATAATGGGGATCTTTCACATACAATGTGATGCCATTTGGCTTAAAGAACGTCCCTACAGTTTTCTATAGGATTGTAATATTAGCTTTTAGAGAGTTCATTCACAAGTTTATAGAAGTCTATATGGATGATTGGATGATATATATCCTGCTCAAGGAACATGTAGCACTGCTATGGCTAATGTTTGATAGATGTAGAGAATTTTAGATCTCATTGAATCTTAGAAAGTGTATTTTTTGTGTACCACATGGGAATTTTTTGGGACACATAGTCTGTCGAGAAGGAGTATTGGTAGACCCAGCCAAATTTGTGGTCATTTTGAATATGACATCACCTACAAGTGATAAATAGTTGCGCTCCACGCTGGGACACATAGGTTACTATTGTAGGTCCATCTGAAGATATGCCAACATTACTGTACCTCTGGAAAACCTACTGAAAAAGGATGAAATGTTCCAATGGACTCTAGAATGTGATAAAGAATTTAAAACATTCAAGGAGAATCTCAGCACAACACCAATTCTGATATTCTGAAACTATGAGAATGAATTCCATGTCCATGTAGATGCTTCAGAAATTGCCTTAGGAGCTATCTTAATGCAACCTAGAGATGGGGCTATGGATCATCCTATATATTTTGCGAGTCAGAAGTTGTCGCAAGCAGAGCACAACTACACAATGACAGAAAGGGAGGGCTTAGACATGATTTATGCTTTGAAAAAATTTAGACATTATTTGTTAGGTTCTCATTTCAAGTTCTTTACTGATCATTCTGCATTGAAATATATAGTTAACAAACCTGTGTTGCAAGGGAGAATTTGTAGATGGTTGCTATTATTTCAGGATTTTTCCTTTGAAGTTATCATTAAGATGGGAAGATGCAACATAGGACCTGACAACCTGTCCAAATTAGAGTCGGGGGAAAGTGGAAGAGCGGTAGATGATCAGCTCCCAGACGCAGACTTGTTCTGGGTTGAGGCCATACCAGAGTACCTAGAGGACATAACAATATTCTTAAGTATAGGGGCCTGCCCAGAAACATATTTCACAACCCAGAAACGCCACATGGTTGTTAGAGAAACAAATTACCAGCTGATCACCAGATAGTTGTATAAACCGAGACTAGATAATATCCTCAGAATATGTGTCTTGGATCATGAAAGATAGGATATACTCTGAGAATGTCACAGTGGAGTTGCGGGAGGTCATGTAGAAGGAAAGGCCACTGAACGAAAAGTTCTAGAACCTAGACTTTTGTGGGAAACACTCTTCAAGGATGCAAAGGTATACGCTAGATCATGTGATGTTTGTCAACAAATGGGTAAGTCTTCATGACGAGATGAATTACCACTACAACCAATTCGAGCTCTACAAGAATTTGAGAAATGGGTAGTTGATCTCATTGGACAAATCAACCCCATAGTCAAGCATTCAAAGGCTAGGTACATCATCACCGCAACTGACTACCTTACGTGTTGGGATGAAGTAGTAGTTGTTTAGGACAATTTGACCAATATTGTTGCCAGGTTCATCTTTGATAATATTATCACTCGTTTTTTATGTCCTAGGAGCCTAAACATCGATCAAGGAGCTCATTTCATTAGTATCACAATAGCATATCTTACAACAGAGTTCCTGATCCAACATCACAAAAGAAACCCCTACCACCCACAGGCCAATGGAATAGTAGAAGAATTCAACAAGATTATGGAAAGAGGATCGAAAAATGTATGTTGCGCAAATCGGGAAGATTGGGATGACAGAGTCCCAATAGTACAATGGGATTACAGGACAACCACAAAGAAACTCCATAGGTACACACTGCTCCAGCTAGTTTATGGGAAAGAGGCAGTGGTGCCTGTAGACTTCATCACTTCAAGTTTGTATATTGCACAGATCACACATATGTCAGAGGAGGATTCGGTTGTGCAGAGACTTATGGAGTTACAAGAACTCGAGGAGACCATATTTCTAGAAGACTTCCATCAGTCAGTTGAAAAAGAAAGACAAAAATCTTGGCATGACAGGCACATTAAGACCAAGGTATTTAAACAAGGAGAAAAGGTTCTACTCTACGATAGTCAATACTAGAAGCATCCTGTCAAGTTATGCATGTATTGGTTGGGACCATTTATAATTGTGTAGATCCGACCCCCAGGATTAGTCAGACTCGTGCAATTGGATGGTATGATTCAGCCAGGATGGGTGAACAACGCTCTTCTGAAGCCCTATATGTCTTTAAACTGAGAAAAAAGGGATTGTTTCTCTAGTCTAAATGAGCATGTATAATAGTTAGATTTGAGTTTTCTGAAATTTTTGTAAATTTAGTTAATAAAGTCGATGTGCATAGTGTTTCACCATGACACATAGTTAATTTTTTGTTTAAGTGTTGTTTGATACAAAACTAATGACTCAGCAATGCAGGATCCAAAGCATAAGAGAATCCATTAATGAAATTCATTAATATGATGGGGACCCCCTTTGTGGTCAGAGGGAGAATGAATCTTAATACGATCTGAGTCCATGTGCCACACAGACCCGGTCTAGTCACATCCTTTATTTCCATTACGGTACCCTGTCTGAATTTAGTTAAGACATAAATCCACGATACACAAATATTCCATTGAAGTTTGCATCGATATTCCCACTCGTCAAATGGAAAGATCTGAAACCGGCCACGTCCCTATCCCACTCATGCAAGTAATTTCCATAATCACCCGATAGGATTTACCTCATTAGATCATCTCATCAGAAAAATCAGATCCAGTTGTGTCCATACGGTCATGATGAACAATATTTATTTCTAAAATTTCCTGCTAAGCCAAGTATAAGGCTCTGATAACTCACCCGAGAATGCATCATTTTCAAAGAACATATCCATTTCCAAATTCGGTAGAGTGAACCAGCCTGTACAATTGTGAAACTCGTAGTCGTGACCCTAGTCCTTAGCTTGCAACAGAAGTTGTAATAACTCAGAATCCACAGTGTCGAGAGACACAACAAGCTGAAGCACCATGTCTAAATATGCATTATTAGACGAGCCCTACGACCTCTGAGTCGAGGTCGTGGGAGATCTCAAAGGGAAGGTGGAGCATGTTAAGCTCCTCAATCTTGACCTAATAGAGCCATTTTTGTTCCCCCAGATGAACATAGATGTCTTTTGGGAGATGGCTCCAGACATGTTAGGAGGCATGCAATTCGTGCCAAAACCATAATTTGTCAACTTATTCAATTTGACCATCATGAACCTTAGATATTTACCATTATTCAGTACCACTAGTGAAGTTGCAAAGTGCACAAAATATATGATAAGTAGGGTGCATTACAAAAGTATTTGGTTGGATAAGCGGTATCCAATCCATGCTGAAGACATCCATCATCTTACTGGACTGTCCTTCAAAGGATAAGATGTTTCTAAAGGATTCCAGGGTCCTGGTAAGCATGAAAAAAAGAAAGTAGAGGTCAACCTGTATGAAAAATTCAACACAAAGAGGGACGGACACATCAGTAATCGATCCCATATTTCCAGAGACAGTCTAGACTGGTTGTTACATCATAGACAACAAGTTTATGAGACCATACTACAAGGGAGAATGCATGCTAGATGCATTATCAGTAGCATACTTTTGGGGCAACGCCGTTGTGTTCAATTGGTGTAGTTACATACTAGAGGAACTACTAGTGGCATGTGAGGAAGTGTAGGAGAAGGGATGAACCTTCACCTACAGATATATGTTGTTGGAATTCACAATGTTCAAGTGGAAGCCACCTATGGGAAGGGCATCGGTGCTACCATACAAGGGGCGCATGGTGAATATGTTTGAGCCCTGGCGGTCCAAGTCAGATTCAGAGAATGCAACCTTCAACATTGCAACATTTTCTAAGTGGCACAGTGGCCTGATAGATGCAACACAGAGGATGCATATTCCGTAGGAGCTCCTCAACCGCAATATGAGAAACATTTCCTTCAACATAACCGACACCATATGTTTGTATGGCCGAGACATGTTAGCAGGGAATATTTCCATACAAGGATGTTTTTGTTCTATCTGGACAAGGAGGCCTTCGACAAAGAAGTAATGTCATGTCCAGGAGTCAAATGCAACCCATGCAAGTCAGGGATGCATTATATTCTTCTTGCGAAGATGCTGAAGAAGAAATACAAAGAAGTAGGGGGAGGATCGAGCTGAGGCCCAAAGCCACAGAAGCAAGAGGCTCCATCACAATCAGACTCTGAGTAAGAAGATGAGACGCAACCATTGGAGCGTAAGAAAATAACGCTATCGGTCCTCTATCAAATGCCAGTGAATGTTTTGTTGTCAGGTGAGGACGTTAACCAGATCCTTAGTGTTTTGTTCATTAACAAACCAATGGTGAAGAAGCACAGAATCGAGGTTTCGCCAAATAAACCTCTGAACCCCCAACCCAATTCATCATTCGTCCCTGACACCCACTCAGTAGTCAAATAAAACCCCATCATCCAAATTCAGTACAACCCTAAGCCTGAAACATTTCCATCCACAATCATCACTGAGCACCCTCTGTAATCACCACAACCACAGTCACCAACCCCAGAAACCACCATTCCACCCTAGACCACAAACCCAAAGCTGATGCAACTCGATCAACCAGAGAAAGCAGATAAATAACTCCCTGAAATAACCTAAGAGTTTCCTAAGCCGAGACCAGAATTTTCTGGTCCAAGCCCCAAAGTGCCAGAGAAGAGAATGAAGCTGATTGGTCCAAACCTAGAAATCTAGGAACAACAGACTGAGCCTTCAACGCAAGAAAATTACACCCAAACTGTGGAGGAGCTGCAAGCCCAAAGAAACCAACAAATCCCCTTACCGTCCAAGGGAGAGGGTGCCCAAGATAGAAAAACATAGGAAGCAAACACAAAAAAAGAGTAGGATATACCAAAGGCTCATAAGGAACCATAATCAACAACCGAGCAGAGCATGACATCTGTGTGTGAACAGATGGAGTGGGTTCTCCAGAACCATCAACAATGTGCAAAACTAATGCAACTATGCATAGCTAGAACAAAGGTTCTGACTCTCTTTCCCTCAGCACTAAGGTTGAGGATCGTGCTAGGACCATCAACAGAGGAGGAGGTAGATACCCTCTCAGAACATTCAATGGCCAGTGGACTTCCACTACAAACACGAGCACTAAGAGACACATCCCCTTCATCTGATGACCTGGTACAGTGGCCAACAATGCACTTATTTGGACTGATCAACTGGAGCAAAGGCTCCAGTAGACCGAGAGGTCTGTTGAGGTCACGAGGTAGGAATCGTTCATTGCATAATCATCAAGACAAAAATAAGAACAAGACAAGGCCCAGATTGACCACAAACTGGAAAGAGTGCAAGAAAGGCTTGTTGAAGCCTGACTGGAGATTCTCCAGGCTGCACCCCAACTTCCTGAAGCTAGTGATGTAGGAGAGTTGAAGCATCATATTGATCTAATCCAAGGAGAATGGACACAACTCACCACTCACATTGAGCATCTAGAATCAAAATTACGATAGATTCAGGAAGAAGAAGATAAACAACCTCAGAAGTTGCAAGAGTAGATGCATAAGATAGTACTGCAAGGCAATAATGCCCAAGCAGCACTACACAAGTACACAACAGAATGCACAAATATTTTCAAGGAAGTCGACGATTGGATGAGCATCATCACTCGACGCAACCAGGTCTTGGAGGAGATGCACACAAATATCGAGGTTTTGAAAGAAGAAGTTGTAGCCACGATGGATCCGATGGAGAAACAAAAAAAGTTTGACCGAATCCAATAGGCAGACAATGAACTGAACGCCCTCTTTGAGGCACAGTCCATAGCAAAGAAAGAGTTGTGCGAATTTCGACCTGTCATTCAAATAGTGTACATGCAGATGCATCAAGTTGATGCAAAAGCAGATTCTGAGTGGAAATTGTTGGTCGTGTCCAAGCCAAAGGGGTGTAGTAAAGAGGCGACCCAACAGTTTGTTGCAGAGGTATCACTCCTCCCCAGGAAGTGGTAGGATAAAGTTGGAAACTTTCAAGGAGTGAAGGAGTGAGACTTAGAGTTGGTCCCAGAGTTGGTCCTTCCATTTGAAGAGGCAAAAGAAGAGAAAGCACAAATATAAGAGCATAAGGAAGAAGAAAAGGAGAACAAGGGAAAATAGCAGATGCTCCTGGAATATATTAAAGAACCAAGCACTTGAATCGAGGGCGAGTCAAGGGTTGTGGTCGGAGCCTGTTGGGCCCTTTGTTTTTGGGATAAGGAATCATGCAAGTTTTGACTGAGCATGAGTTTCGTAAGCTTCAGAAGAAGTTGGACAACAGAGAAAGAAAGAGAAACATAAATTAGTTTTGTAAGACAACGCAACGCCAACTAAGAAACAAAAGTTGCAACAGAACAAGAAAGCATGCAATCCCAGACGAAAGACACAACCTAGCTTATATATAGGGAGGAACATGATTGTAAAGGGGGTTGGTTAGCTATTGGTTTGGCCGAATTGTGATTAAGTTCAGTCCGATATTTCCCTCTTGGAGAGGTTGTTGTGAGTCAAGTCAAGTCAAGTCTTGAGTCTGTAATGTAATCGACATATCAATCTAAGAATTGGAGCTCTGCGACATGATTCCAGAGCCAAGAGTCTGTACAGAGCACTACTGTGTATTTCTGAGTCTGTAATTGAAGAAAGATTCTGAAGATAATATGAAGAAGGACCTGAATTTTTAAAATATGATGTGTCTCTATGTGTTTTACTGATTTATTACAGTGCTTCCTTATGGTTTATAAGTTCTACGTCATGGTTATGTGTTTAAATGCTTGTTTTCAACGTAAGTAGGTTCGATTCTTGCACACATAAGATTCAGATTTGTCCATGTCTCTTTCTCAAGATCAGGGTGAGTCTTGAAGGTTTTGTGAATCCTCCTAAGTCTTTTCATTACCCTTCCCTATATATTTGTCTCAGCAACGCTTCGGGTGAGACTTCTTCTCTTCAGAGGAGATTAAAATTCTAGCACTCTAGACTACTTGGTACCCTTTTTTGGTAACCCGAGAAGGACCTTGGTCTGATCAAACTTGCGCCAATAGCTATAGAAGAGGTCGTAAAAATGTGTTTTTTGGACATACAACAAAAAGGAGGCACATAAATCGATTCTAATATCTAACAACAGTATTGGCACAATTTTCTATGCATTTTTCAGAGTGTATTTTGTTCTGTACCATACAACAACTCTTGGCATGAGTTTCTAGACATATTGGTGATTGTTTATGATTGTTTGCTGACAATACTGGGTCATATGGGGTATATAGTCAAGGCTCTTTTCTCAATATGTAGTTTGGCACTATTTTCTATGGGGATAAATTGTTGGGGAGTGAGATAAGTTTGTGTATTTCATGTTGATTCTATTGTTGGTGTGTATCTCCGGTATTTTTCCCTAGAGATGAATAAAGAACTATTCTCATTAAATATGTATTTCTTTTCTTGAGTATTCTTCAAGTGGCATTGTTCATATTTTTGTGCCAAATGAGGTTTTATGTCTGTTGTTAAAGAGTTATTTCTACTGCCATTTTATTTCAGAACTTATCTATTAGTGTTCCTTCGCATAAAGTATAGTCGTGTGGTTATTGACGATTTTTAGGAGTCTAAAATCTAATTTAGACTAAGTGTTATTATGATATAAATATATTTTTATACATGGTATCATAGTTGGTGCTCTGAAGTTCAATGGACGATTTGGCACTTGGGACAGAAAGTGATTTCCTCAAAAATTTTCTCGGAAGAAGGAGAAAGAGGGTTCTTTGTTAGGAGGACTAAGATGACTTCCAACATAAGGTATGAATATAGGTTGGAGGGGAGCTCCAACTACCTATAGTGGGGGGTGAGAATCACAAGTGTTCTCAAGGAGAACAAGTTGTGGTAGTTTGCAAACACCATGGTGCTAGTACATGCATTAGATCCCATATCTATGGATGTTCATTTTGGATAGAATCAGATACCACCTTATTCCACATTTGGATGAGAAGAATACAACCAAGAACATGTGGTATGCACTGAATGGTTTGTATGAGGCAAATAATGAGAACCAAAAAATGGCTCTTTAGGAAAAGCTCCATAGTACTAGGCTGGCCAAGGGAGAGAACATGGCATCCTACCTCACTTGGGTTGAACAGGTGAAATATGAGTTGGCATCTGTCGGAGAAGTTATTCCAGACTCAGATTTGGTGCATATATCCCTCAAAGGCTTCACCAAGGAGTGGGAGGTTTTCGTGAAGTGCGTGGTGGGGAGAGAGAAGGTCCCTGATTGGAGTATATTGTGGGATGAATTTACACAAGAGGATATCCAGGAGGGGTCTCAAGAGAAGGAATTGGATGGTGCAGACAACAAAAACATTGCTCTTGTAGGAAAGAGCAATGAGAAGAAGAATAGTCTGAGAAAGGTGAGATGTTTTACATGTCACAAGATTGGAAACTATGTTAATAAGTGTCTGAACAAGAAGAAGAAGAATTCAGAACCAGAGATGTCAACACCAACAAAGATTTTTTTGTTTGTAGAGAAATATGAGAGGGAGTTTTATCTCATGACTAGTCCCTTAGGTAGTGGTTTCCTAGTGCTTGAGGACATTAAAGTGTGGTTTCATTCATGGATAGTGGATCTTCTAAGCATATGACAGGGATGAGTTTAGTGTTCCTAAGTCTTTCAGAAACAGACTCAGACTATTGTGTGGGTTTTGGTACCATCCCACAACTTTTAGTGAAGGGGGTTGGAAGTGATAGATTCCAACTAGTGTCAGACGGCATTGTAGAGGTTATCGAAGTATTGTATTTTTTAGAGATGACAACTAACTTACTCTAGGTGTCAATTCTGGAGGTATATGGATTTGGAGTTGTATTATACTCAGGTCAAGTATTGTTATATCCAGAGGGAGAAACTCAAAACACAACAATGTTTCTTGGTGTTAGGTATGAGAGGTTGTACAGGTTTTTGGGATGACCTGTGTTGGGGTTTAGTGGATTTATAGATTTAGATTCAGTGTCAGAGAGTGGGAAAGTTTCATGGGAGAGATAGTTGATACCGCTGACTCAATCCTCTCTTGGGAGTCCCAAAGGACTCAATAGGTATGAGTCGACATAGATGGATGCTCAAAACTATGTACAATCTCCCAGGAGAATGTCTTCAGTTCATAGATCAATGGAGGTAGATGCAAATTCTTCAAGTGTAGTGGGAGAAATGGCTTCCTTTTTAGAGGGAGCATATGCTTCTAGTACAGAGGGAGAAAATATGGCGGTTGATGAGTTGGATATGGATTATGGTGGAGGTACAAGAAGTACCTCTCTTTCTAAGAGGGAGTGTTAGAATTGGTAGCTCAGAGGTACTTCTGCATTCATGACACCCAACATGCGGAAGCGACCAAGCACACTTTCTCCCTAGTGATTTTATAATATGTTTTTATAAAGTAACTTTATAAAGTTGGGTCTTTTAATTTTTAAGTGTAAAAGTGACTTTATGATGTTATGGGTCACTTTGGTGACTTAAGTGACCTCAACAAATGATGAAGTCATGACCTTTGATATCATGAGGGAAAAATATAATCTTGACCACCAATCTCATTGGAAGACCAAGGGCTAGGGTAGTTACACTTTCAAAATTGATAAAGGAAGCTCATGAGGGAGAGAGGGGTGCACTTTTTTTTAGGAGGCTTAGAGGGGAGGTGAAGAGGCATGATTCCCAATAGAGTTCTTTGTTTGGAGGGAAGAGAAACAACAAAGGAGTTTGGCATGCATCCCTAGGAGAGGGATAGGCATGTAATCCAAGGATCATTTGCAACATTAAATGTAGTTTGTACAACAACTACAAAAGAGGTTGTACAACTAGGTTTGTTGGCCATACAACAAAAAGGAGGCACAAAAATCGATGTTGTTGTCTAACAATAGTATTGGCATGATTTTCTATGCATTTTGCTGAGTGTATTCTATTATGTACCATACAATATCTCTTGGTATGTGTTTCTACACAAATTGGTGATTGTTTGTGGTTGTTTTCTAACCATACTAGGCCATACAGGCCGTAAAATCAAGGATCTTTAATCAAGATACAGTTTGGAACTATTTTCTAGAGGGATAACTTGTTGGAGAGTGAGATAAGTCTGTGTATTTCATGTTGATGCTATTTTTGTTGTGTATCTTTGATATTTTTCCCTAGAGATGAATAAAGAACTATTCTCCTTAAATTTTTCTTTCTTTTCCTGGGTATTCTTCAAGTGGCATTGTTCATATTTTTGTGCCAAATGAGTTTTTTTGTATGTTGTTAAAGAGTTATTTCTGCTGCCATTTTATTTCAAAACTTATCTATTAGTGTTTATGCTCATAAAATATAGTTGTGTGGTTATTGAATCTTTGTAGGAGGCTTAAATATAATTTAGACTAAGTGTTATTCTAAGATAAATATATTTTTCTACATAAAAATCCCTGCACCCACACCCATATAATATTGTTGGGTATCACCAAAAAGGGTACATTAGACCTCACATTGGATTCAAGGTCTGGGGTAAAAAACACAAGTTAATCAATTGTCAATATTTTCCCTTGATGAGGGAATCATAAGACCCTAAAGACTGATGAGACAAATGCAGTTATCTCATAGAACCAAGTGTCCCTGAGTAACAAGTTGTACTTAATAGGTGCATCAATGACCTCCATGGAAATGGAGATAATTGTATCACCTAAATCGACTGTTAAGGAGGTGATTATCCCAAGGGGATGGAACACATGTCCATGGAAATATTTCAACTATGTTGTAGAATTTTCGAGCTTAGAAGAGTTGAGGGCCTTCCAAAAGGACATAGACATGATACAAATCGAGGCTCCTTCATCAATCACAATGTGAAGGATATTTCCCCCCATCGTTCTCACTTTGATATAGAAATAAATTTGATGGGAAAGCCTATGATGAACCTAATAATAATCAAAGGTTATCAAACTTGAATATGAGGGATCAACCCCACATATGGTAGAGAATAAGGCTTTTCACTACACATGGAAACTTTAGAAAACTTTGAGTGTGGACATGGCATAGGGTGCCCAGGCCAACTCTTCCACAATACTGTAGTTGTGGGTGGCCCATGCATTTGGATTATGTGTCGTTCATTGAGGAATTCCATTTAGGGGGAGACATAGTGTGTGAAATGATGGCTTCTCTATATAAAGAGGGCCACTAGGCTAGGAATAAGATGTTGATTCATGAACAACAGGAGTAGGCTCAAAATTTTCATATTTCTTGGATCGAGTCTGCAAGTTGACCATCTAGTCACACATGAAAATGGTGGCATTTGAGGAAGACCCCTCATGTTGAAGGGTACCTTCCATGCCCCCTTATTGAGGGGAAGTATATTTTTCAACCATGTGTTGAGGTTGAGGGGGAAAAAGATGGGTTAGGACAACGGGTTGCTAGGGACCCCTTTTCTAAGACAAATACCGATGGATTTCATCCTTTCGAGGACATTGATGAGTAGGATTTTCCTCCCCATAAATTTTGTATGGGAGTCGACTCTTATTTTTCTCTTTCATCCCCCCCCCCTATTTGATTGTTTTGGGAAGGAGCAGTCCCTCACACAGTGTTATAATTTGTCTTCTTATTCCTCTTCTTCTATCCTACAGGTTGATGAGGATTCTTCAGTTGCATGGATTTCACCAAATTCACATCGGAGGTTTGTGTAGGGACCATTGCATCTCGGGAATTAGAGACAGAAGCTAATAGGTGTGAAGAGATAGACATGTCACCCATTTGGTCAACTAATTGGCCCATAGGGGCATGGGAAACAAAACCCACCAGACCATCTACATGGGGTCCTAGGTTTGGATTTTTAGGATCTTTCAATGTCCTAGGAGCATTCAGGATAATATCATAAAGAGTGCTCAACTAAGAGTAAATCAAATCCAAGTGTTGGGATCATATTATGACTTTATCTTCGATAGTTTCCCCAACCATAGCTATGTGTTTGGAAATGGGTGGTAAGAGGGACTTTGTGAACTCCATTAGGATTTTGTTCAAAATATGGGTCTTGATCATCCTTCGTCTTCACCTCCAGTCACTTATATGATCTTAAATGTGAGTGGAAGTATCCCATCGTAGAGACGTCAAGAGATATGTTACAATATCATACCATATGGAAAATTGGTAATGCATTAGAAAAACCATTTCCAAGTCATTAAAACTTTTAAAGGAAGTTCCTTCTAAGTGAGTGTGACATTTTTTGGCACTTTCGGTCAAGAATATTTGGAAAAGACACATCCTCACACTATCATCCGTCAAAGAATTGGATGAATACCACAAATGATATGTCATGATGTGTGTGGAGGTTTCTTCTCTCAAATTTCCATCGAATTTGATAATTTCTAATGGAATCTTCGTAGGAATGATCGACCATGAAGGGTTATGGGAAATAGGGTCATTTTTCAAATGCAAACAATTGGGCAATTATAACATTGCAAGGAAAGGAAATGACATATGAGAAAATGAATACTAGGAGGAAAATGATGTTCCCTAATTCCAAGATGAACCTTGCAGACCCCCTATGCTTACGTTTTTAGAGGCTTGTCGTGTTCCACAAGGATAAATTCCTCTAGGGATGGTGGAAATTCCAGGAGCATGACTTCTCCTTGGAATAGACATGCCTTTGAGGGGATTTCTCCTAAGGGTAGGTGTAGACCCTAAAGGAAAAGTGTTCCCAAAACTAGTTACAGGGAAGAAGTATCTAGGATCATAGGTATGAATAAATGAAAAGCCTCCCCATTATGGACATTTACCCCCAAGGGATGTTCCCCCATGGAAAGGTTTTCTAACCAATGGGAAGTTAAACCCTGCTAATGTTGGACTTACTTCACACACACCTAGGATTTATTTTTCCTAAGGTTTTTCCTATGTTTATTAGTCATTATTTAGTATCCTATATTTCAGGAAGAATATTTCTCTAAGGAGAATATTCTCTTCAGTTTTCACTTCAGTTTTATCAGTCGAGTGGATTATAGATGCTACATTAGGATTGTCACCATGAAACATTGGGATCATCACCAAGTAATGTGCATTGTCCTTGGGATCATCACTAGACTAGTGCATTACCCACGATTCCATGATCTCCTCCTAACTTCATTATGTTTCAGTCAGTTAACTGAAGACTGATAGGCTAGTTAACTCAACTAGGTGGTAGTTCACTCCCATAACTGCCCGAGAGACTAGACTAGGTGGAAGTTTACTCTTGTAACTACTGGTGTGTGTCCAAATCACTCTATACCACCACTATGGTGCATTTTCTTCTCCTTTAGTGTGCATTGGTTGAGTTATACAAATAATATCATGTGTAAATTATCATTCATTCATTTGGTTAATGAGAATCCTTCCATTCTTTCTCTCTTGCTTCTATTTTATTCTATTTTCTCTGCAACTCTGTATGTCAATTCCTAGCTATATATATTCTATGAAGGTTCAACACATTTACATGGTATCAAAGCCGACAAACTGCTAGGGAAAATACACACCAAATTATTTTTACAGTTAGTGAAGATTGAAAACAATGGAAAAATGGAATTTCCAAAAGAATTCATTCTTACACCCTACAACTTCTTTGCATGGAAGGAGAAGATGATAATGCATATTCAAAGAAAAGGATTGTACATGTTAACCATGAACACAGAGGTAGAACCAAAATTAGCCTTAGAAAAATCCAAGTATCTAAATCGAATGGATGAAGTGTTCAAAACAATATGCAATCTCATTTCTCCTGAACTTCTCTTTCACATATCCTCCTATAAAACCCCCAATGAAGCTTGGACCACCATGGAAGGGATTTTTGGAAAATAGGATGAGATGAGGGGACAGATTCTCAAGGTGGAATTGCTCACATTGGATCCAAAAATCTTCGACAATCTCCAAGATTTCTTTACCAAATATAAGGATTTGTTGTTGCAACTCAAGGCCTGCGGGGTTGATAAATACGAGGAGAAACAAATGCTTCTCACCATTATCTCGAAACTTAGCCCAGAATACTTAGTGTTTGTATCCACATTTAATTCATTTAGATTCTCATTTGGATATACCTGGAAGATGCCCTCTCTTGAGGACTTTATTGAGTCTCTGACACAAGAGCAGAGCAAGCTCATCAACATGGGAAAAATCAAAGGCCTAAAGGTTCATGCACTTACTTTGCAATATGACAACAATCATCAATATCAGAAATATAAATATAAATACAAAAGGAAAGAACATGAAAATTCAAAGAAGGAAGGGTACACAAAACCCTTCAATGATGGCTCCAGATCCAAAGGTGTAAAGGGAAGAAAAGGGGATAGATGCTCTTACTTCCATAAAGGATTCCATCCATAATACACATGTATGTAGAAACAAATATATCTAATGACCCAAATACTTCCGCAAAACAACCTTGGAGATCGCATCCCCGAGGGTGATAAGAAGAAGAAGCCTGGAGATTAGAATCCCAGGAAAGGAAATTCTAGCCATGCTTTGATTGCCATCAACTCCTCTTTTGATGCTTGGATCGTAGATTCAAGAGAATCACACCACATGGCTGCCACGAAAGAGGTCTATCCTTCATTGGATGCATGCAAAGTTCCTCCTATTCTTATGGTGGAAAACTCTCTAGTCGAGGTCACTGACAAAGAAAGGATTGAACTCACAAACGAAAGCTTCGAGAATATGTTGCACGTTCCCAAACTTTCCATCAATATTCTCTCTGTGTATCATATAAATAACTCTGAAACCATAAATAGAGTCATATTCACACCTGATGCAATGGATATCCATGACATGGAAACCAATTCCAGGGTTGCTACTGGTGAGGTAAATCATCAATCTAGTCTCTACACATTTTCTGAATTTATTGAACCAGATTTTGCATTACTGCATACCCATGCTGATGAAAGCAGTAGGATATTGAACGAAAGGTTAGTGAATTTGAATTTAATATATATGAAACAAATTATAAAGTGGGGAATGGTTGAGGGTATACCCGACATCCACTTCTCCAAAGGAATTTGTGAGGGATGTGTTCTTGGAAAACACCCTCAAGAGAAATTTGACAAAGGAAAGACTCAGACAACTTCCTCTCCTTTAGATATGATACATAGTGACCTCATGGGCCCCTTTCCACATCCATCAATCAACAAATCAAGGTATTTTCTCATTTTTGTTGATGATTTATCATGCTTCACATGGATTTTCTTTCTCAGGAAAAAATCATAGGTATTTCAACACCTCCAAGATTTCAAATCCCTTGTTGATACACAGTCAGGAAAGAAAATAAAAATCCTATGAACTGATAACAGGGGAGAGTATTTCAACCATGAGATCCAAAATATTTTTCATGAGGACAGGATTTAGTTGCAGCACACAATTCCCTATACTCCACATCAAAATGGAGTTGTTGAGTGAAAAAATAGATCTCTAAAAGAGATGGCATCTTGCATGCTACATGCAAAGTCACTTCCATGGAGATTATGGGTCGAAGAACTTAATTGTGAAACCTACATACAAAACATATATCTCCATATATATTTCAAGGATAAGATCCCCTACGAGGCTTGGAGCGGCCTCAAACTAGAAGTGACCCACTTTTGTATTTTTGGTTCACGTGCATGGGCATGGATTCCCTCTGAAAAGAGTAAGGCACTTAATCCACAAATCACATAGTGTATCTTTGTTGGATACCTTAGCGATGTGAATGGATACATACTTATTGATCTTTCATCAGACCGGCTCATCATTGAGCAAAGTGTCCAATTCGAGGAAAGTGTCTTGCATGTACCTCAGCAGCGACATGCAAACACCTTCATTCTTCCACCTATCCGAGGTGATGAGAATGCACATGCCGAATCTTCTTTAGATGAGAGTTCTAATTCATAGGAATCATATGATCTAGATATAGATTCAATATAGTCAGATGTAGAGTCGCTGCATGTAGATGCAAATGTAGAGCAAGAGCCAAGTCCCAAGTGGGCTCATACTACTCTTCAAGATGTAGGGGATCTCGTTGGGGATTTAGTTGATAGTAGGAGTACTTGATATGATTTTTAGGAGCCTCCTCTTGCACTCACTACCATTGAACCATTGCCACCCATGCATATTTTCTTGGTTCATTCTTCAGATCCACAGTCTTATGGAAAGGCTGTTAGATATCCCTTTTGGGAATCCACCATGCAGGAGGAGTAAAACTCCCTCCTCGAGAACCAGACTTGGGATATCGTTCCCCTTCCTTCGGGAAGGAAACTTGTCAGGTATAGATGGGTCTACAGGACTAGGAGTGTAGTAAATGGATAGATTAGCATATACAAAGCTAGGTTAGTTGCCAAATTCTTTTAGTAGGTTGTTGGCAGCCATTTTGCATTTTTATCTTTTCCTTACGAGCTGCCCACACAAGGGTTTTGAACCCTCAATACTCATCACAATATTTTAAATAAAATGACATGATTATCTTGCGCATTTGCACGCCTACTTTTTGTTTTCATTTTCACGACTGCAAACATGAAAACCTTGAGTTGGGAGTCATGTCGATGGCATTAAAATCATCTTTGGATTGTTATGAGTCCTTTTGTTACTGTGGTCATAATTTTGTTTTTACCTCTAACTCACTAAAGGTCATACATTTGTCAAAACACCAAACCTTTATTCACTTTGCATTTTTGTTAATATGGTTTCAATTATAAGTTCTTGATGCAATGGTATGTGGTGTTTTTGATTAAATCTTTGGTACGATGGTTTCATAGAACGCATTAACTTTGGGATTAAATCCTTGATGAGATGTTGGATATATTGGTTTCTTTCAAGTCATACAAACGCTATGGTTGATTTAACATTCAAACCAATTATTGGTTATGAACACCATGGTTTTCATATGGTTATTTGATATTTCATTTGGTTGAAATCTTTTTGGATATACATTGTTATGATTTGATAAGGAGTTGTTCATTGTACAACCGAAATGATAGCTCTGCATGGTTTCAATTCCTACTCTACCCTTGCACACTTAGGCATTAATGTCTACCTTGTATCTCAGGCTACCTCTATTTGTTTTGGGGAAACCTGTGAGCATTTGGTCCTGTGTCTACCTTGTCAAACCCGCTCACCATTTACCCCAACTATGTGCTCTCTCCTATGACTCCTGTAGGGCGAATTTAACCCCCATGGTGTCCAGACTCTATTATGATTTGATAATGCCAGAGGAGACTGTTTAGGCTAACCACGTGATTGCCTCCCATAGACCTATTTTTGCGTGGGTGATTCTGGGCAAAGGGTTTTGAATCAGATCAAACCCTTGAAAAACCAGAACCAAAATTAGCCCCTTTACCTTTAGCATGAGCGATTTCCTCAGAAATTGGGTTATTACAGAGATCTAGCTCGTCCTTTACATGTCATTTTTCAGATCTTCTCCATGGATGGAAGGTGCGTTTTGGTCTGCTTGCATTTGCTGAAACGTCTATGAATTCTCCAGGCCCGTGCCTCAGAACCCCTTTCACCCATCCAACCTTGTGCCTCTTTCCCTCTGTTGAACCCTTGATCAATCCAAAGATTCATCAAGCAATCTGTCAGCAAGTTGAAAGACAACAGGCTCTGTTCTCATTAGAAATGTTGAAGCAACTACTTCCTTTGTTAACCAAATCGTTTTCCTATAGCCCAGGTATGTTATTTCAACAATTGTTTTTAGAACGATTATGTTTACTTCGAATTACCAAGAATGATTTCGTTTTTGTATTTGAATCGTGTACAAAAGATTTGTTTGCTAAAATCATGATTAAACCAATTTAATACGATTTTATTGTTCTTGAATTAGTATAAACGATTGTGTTGGCTCTGAGTTAGTTCGATTTAGTTCTATTTGGTTTGATTTAGAAACGCGTCTGTATGTCTTGAATTAGCATAGTCGTTTGTGTATGCGTTGGATTAGTATCAAAGATTGGTTTGATAAATAGAATATAATCTGTTGATGCAAAAATGATTTCGTTGCTTTTGAATTGTCAAAACGATTCTGTCTGTTTTGAATTGGTAATAACAAAGTTGTTTGGCAGATCACATATATCCCTGTTACCATTTGATTAACTCAATACGATTTCGTTTATTTTGAGTTGGCATAAAAGATTTGGTTACTTTTAGTGTGAATGATTGGCTTTTCTTTGAATTAGTAATTAAGAGTTGTTTGATTCACCATATACATTTCTGTTATCATTTGCATTAATTTAAAATGATTTTGTTTGTAAATATGACCATCTACATAATCGTGAGATGTTGTAGCCAGTCATAAAATTTGGATTTTGTTGATTTTACTATTAAAACATTATCTAAAATCGTCTACTTTTGCCTATCTACAGGTACATATGAATTTCAATGGAAAATTGGACATGCTGTGGCAGTTTAGAACATGCTTTTTGTTATATAGTTTTGTTTTAAGTTGTTAGCCTTAGGCAGAAATAGAGATTTGGGAGATTGTTCCCAGATTTTTCCAAACAGTTTTTGATAATTCCCACAGGGATGTTTTACCCTGTGGCCTTTATATACTCATTATTTTTTTTAAAGAACCCATTGTTAGATTTTTAGGGTAAGAAGAAAAACAGTAGTCTCTTTTAATTTTCAAAGCAATTTACCTTTAGATCTTATGTACAGAACTGCGTATAGGGAGAAATAGAATTCTGATCTTTAAACAATAAAGTTAGATCTCTGACAATAAGATAAAAACCCTACTTTAAGAATGATAAGACATCAGAGATATATACAATCACTGTAACAGTAATCTCAAAACAAAGAGAGACAAAAAGGACCCAGATCACAAACAGTGATATCAATACTCTCTAAATATATATATCAGCAGTTTTCCAATAGAGGATCTATAACAGAACTCAAAAGATTTTAGATCAAAATAGAGAAACA
>ML834276.1:48065-58287 GCA_009831015.1 Picea engelmannii
TGCTTGGTTACAAACCAAGACTCCCATGCCCCAGGCATGGTTACCCTGGCTGCAGTCCAGGGGCCCTAGAGATATCTAGGGTCTTAAATGCTTGGTCCTAGACCAAGACTCCCATGCCCCAGGCATGGTTACCCTGGTTACTAACCAGGGGCCCTGGTTTACAAACCTAGGGTCTTAAATGCTTGGTCCTAGACCAAGACTCCCAGGAGTGCACTGGGTGCCCTAGATCTCATCTAGGGTCTTAGCCATCCTTCAGGAGAATGGCTCTCGCTGCTGCATGTAAATTTAACACCCATCACTATTGGGAGAACAAAGATTATGGACTTATGATGATACAAACTTGAATGGAAGTGGATCTTTTGTAACAACTTTAGCTTTCAATTTATCATACTTTCGTTCAAGTTTTGTGCATTTTAATTTGTGATCAAGTTATTTACTACTTTAGATATCAAGACTTGTTATAGGTTGATGTTTTATGACTTAAATTCTGTCCATATTTGATGTATCTCATTTTTCTCACAGCAATTACTCTATTTGAATTTAATGAATGGAAGGTTTATCTTCTTAGTTAAGCGAACATTTATGTACAAATCTTTGCATAAGGATTTATCTAAATGTGATGATTTGTAAACTTTAAGATTGTTTTAGTTTTATGTCTTGTTTGTTCTGTCATTTGTATCCAAAAGCACTGCCGCTTCCTGTTTACAAGAAGCTTGTGGAAAATTTGGTGTGAGTTTACTCCCATCAAACAACATAATCAAGTATTGTGTACATGACAAATAGGAAGCGTTACTTCAGGTTAGTTTGTTATTTGCAATTTAATAGTTAATAAATTTGAGAATTCTCAGTAGTTTAGATAGATATTTAGTTCATATTTACAGTTAGGATTATTATTTTAATTGCTCATCTTAGTTAGTTTTCATTTCTCTTCTTTCACAGAAAAGATATTAAAAATAAAAAAATAATGGTTTCGTTGTCATAAGACATTTTACCAATGATTTTTGCAAATTTAGATCAAAATTTGTATTCTGTAAATGCTATACATATATAATTAAGATTTAATTATGTTGATAGATGAACATTTAATCAAGTAGAATTATTGTTTTGTAATATTAGTTAATGAACTGTATATATATTTTTTAGAATTATATATAGTTTGTTGTAGTTATTCTTTTTCACTTAGATTAGTTTCTTTAGTTTGGTTTTTATTTCGTTTTCTTAGGACTTAGATCGGCCAACGGAGCCGCTAAACCCTTTGAAGTGGATCATCCCAAACGGCTTGGGTTATTTAGACAACCCCGGACCAGATCCACCCCTCCAGTTGACGAGCGTTCAATTTCGCCTGTCAACACAGGTGCATGGAATTAACTATGATGAGACCTTCGCTCCAGTAGCGAAGATGGATTCCATACGTTTGGCAATTTTCATTGTGGCAGCCAAGGGATGGGAAGTCCATCATATGGACATGAAGAATTCATTTCTTCATGACGGTCTCTCTGATGAGATCTATATGGAGCAATCCCAAGGATTTATGCATGATTCATCTATGGTTTGTCGACTGAAGAAATTTATTTATGGCCTTAAGCAGGATCCGAGGGCATGGTATGCCAAGATGGAATCCTACATGTTTTCACATAAAATTGTACATTGTAAATAAGACTTGAATGTTTACATGCTAGGGACAGATGATTCAATTCTGATCCTAGTTTTGTATGTTGATTATTTGTTGATTACTGGTTGCTCGACTTCAATGATTGTTGTAGTTAAGAGGATTTTGCATGACACATTCTTGATGATGGACATGTTTCCACTACATTTCTTCCTTGGACTTGAGATAAGTCAAGATGCATCAGGCATCAAACTATATTAGGCCAAGTATACACGATATCTCCTTGAGAGATTTCACATGACAGACTACAAGTCTTCCCCAACTCCTTTCCTATCAGGAGTCAGACTTGAGGATGGTGGGGACACTCCATTGGTTGAGAGAAAACTATATTGACAACTAGTGGGGAGCTTTTTGTATATCACACACTCCAGACCATACCTCTCCTATGTAGTTGGCACAGTCTCGAGGTTCATGTAGGAGCCACATGAGCTACATTAGAAGGATGCAAAGTGTATCCTTCGATACGTATAGGGAACCATCACCTTTGGTATTCACTATTTAGTAGAATATACATTGGACCTCATCGTGTTCATTGATTCTTATTGGGCTAGAGATAACATTGATTACAAGTCCACATTTGATTACTCACTCAGTCTTGGTTCTGGGCCTATCTGTTGGTCGAGAAATAAGAAAGATATTATTTCTCTATCTTCATCCAAGGAAGAGTACAAAGGGGTAGTTAACATAACCATTTATTCTATGTAGCTACACTATTTTCTCACTAAGTTGGGCATTTAGTTTCATCGACCAATTGTCATCTGGTGTGACAACGAGAGAACTCTAAATTTTTGCAGAGATCTAGTCCAGAGGCAGTGGATGAAGCACAACGAGATCCACATGCACTACATATGGGACTTGGTACATGAGGGGTTCATCAACCTACAATTGTGTCCTTCAATAGAACAAACTGCAGACATCTTCACCAAGACCTTCACTAGGAAGAAGTGTCATTCTCTGCACAGTCTTCTTGGAGTGAAGGACACAATTGCCTAACAACTATCAATTCTTTTTTTTACACACATTGTACTTTGAGGGGGGATTTTTCCCATGAGTTTTTCCCTCTTTCCTCGCTTTATTTCAGTGTATTTTTGTATTTCGGTACCTAACATGGCCTCGTTGCTGAGACACATTCTTTATTTTCACCATAGTGATGTTAAGGGGGGTGTCGGAGTTACTTCACACACACCTAGGATTTATTTTTCCTAAGGTTTTTCCTATGTTTATTAGTCATTATTTAGTCTCCTTTATTTTAGTAAGAATATTCCTCTAAGGAGAATATTCTCTTCATTTTTCACTTTAGTTTGATCAGTTGAGTGGAGTCTAGATGCTACATTAGGATTATCACCATGAAACATTGGGATCATCACCAGCTAATGCACATTGTCCTTGGGATTATCACCAGACTAGCGCATTACCCATGATTCCCTGACCTCCTCCTCACTTCACTATGTTTTAGTCAGTTAATTGAAGACTGATAGACTAGTTAACTCAGTTAGGTGGTAGTTCACTCCTGTAACTGCCCGAGAGACTAGACTATATGGTAGTTTACTCTCGTAACTGCTGGTGTGTGTCCATATCACTCTAGACCACAACTATGGTGCATCGGCTTCTCCTCTAGTGCACATTGTTTGAGTTATACATAGTATATCATGTGTAAATTATCATTCATTCATTTGGTTAATGAGAATTCTTCCATTCTTTATCTCCTGCTTCTCTTTTCTTCTATTTTCTCTGCAACTCTGTATGTCAATTCCCAGCTAGATCTATTTTGTGCAAGTTCAACACATTTACACCTGACATATTATTTCCCCCATCTTCACTAGGGATATCCCCACAACCACTAAGAATGTTCCATCCAAAAGTTAAATAAACACCTAACGACATCAACCTACCCATAGAAATGGTGGAGGTGGAAGGAACTCCACCCCTCATAATGAAACTAAGGCTCGACCCCCACTGGAAGAATATCCATATGTGGGCATCAAAATGGATGGGGTGGGCATAGGAATTATTGGTATACTGATGGATGGAAAATAATACATGGTGTCCCCGAAATCAAGGGACCTGTAGAAAAATCCATAGACAATGTAGGTCCAATGGTGCTTAGGGAAGGTAATGTGGAAATCATTGGGATGCCCCTAGTCCCACTTACATATGGAATCAATTTCTCATTCACACTAGATGAAACACTTGGTCTTAACATTGTGTGAGGATCATTAAACAAATAAAAAGGTTCGCTAAAAATATCCCTTACTTGGATAAGTATGGATGCTTTAGGATTAGTCAAAGGAGGGTTAAATTTTGGCAAAGGAATTTCATCAATCATTTCCACTTCAACCAAACAAGTCTCCTCAAACCAAAGATGGGACTCTTTGAATTCATATTCACCTATATCGCACCACTTGAGAGGTTCTTGTACCTCCGTCATTGGCTCTATTCCTCATAATCGATGGGATTGATGCAATTATTCATCCACGGCGAAAACAATATGTGCAAATCAAACACAATTTAACCTAAGGTTTATGTATACTCATAACCAAAGAGCACACCCCTAAAAAATCTAGGACAACAACAAGAAAACAAATGGATTAGGGGGACTTCCGAAAACCAACCCTCTATGGGAGCTGAAGTTTCCACAAGATTGGTTAGCAAAGGTATGAGGAGCAGTTACGATGAACAACACAAAACAACGCTGACCAGTGCAAGAACCCTTTATTAAGGTGATCACCCTCCAAGGGAAATGAGACCATGAACTAATTTCTACCCAATGTACTATAGGCACATCCCACCTATAGTCAGCTCTGTAGGCTACCTAGGAATGGTCACTAAGGCTACCACCTCATAATCAATGATCGAGCGAACAGTTGTAGGTCCAACCACACATAAGGGTAAGTTAACTAAACCTGAAGATTTGAAGGAATTACCTCACACAGAGGCATGGGAACAATGAAACCCCATATATGTAGTAATCAAAGTGATACCACAAACACCAAAAAAACAAGAAAGGGGCATTCTCCCTACTTTCCCCGATGCCACCTCGTGCTTGAATCTTGTGTTAGAGGAGCTTCCCGACACATTGGTTGCAAAAATGGGTTTTAGACTCTTTAATGAATTTAGGTTTAGTTTTGGTGGCCTTGAAGAGTTTACTCTCCAATCCTATTACAAGGCCCTAAACCTATATAATGTTGGTTTTATATCATAGAAAATAGTCTACTTGATTTTAACTTTATGAATATTTTCTTACGGTTGTTGTTTATGTCAAAGGGAAAATGGATGGAACTTTTTATGGTGTTTTCTCTTGACCCAACCAAAGCAATGCCAAAAATGTTAATGCACTTGTTCAATTTGATGAATTATAACTATGGGAGGGAGAAGATTTTTTTTTCTTTGAAAACTTCAAAATGCAATCCCCAAACATGAAGCACCCATGCAAACAATATAGATCCAAAATTCTTACAAGAACTCAAACCAAAACTTCACCAATGTACTTTGTCCCTAATTCTTCAAAATCTTGTAAGCATGCAAAGGTTTTTTTTTTTCTAAATGTTATGAAAAGGGTTTCTTAATATAATCAAGAACACAATGTGTAAATGGAAAACCAAAAAATCAACAAGAAAGGGCTATAGGAAATTGGTAGTGATGTTGAAAATGACACTCCAATGTCTCTACAAGAATCTCACCCAAAACTTACCTATGAAATTGAATCTAGTAATGGGAACTAATTACAAGAGGACAAACAAACAAAATGTAATCAATACAATACACTACCAATTCTAATCATATATGTCAGGTATACTTCCCAACTCCAATAGAGAACTAGACAGAAAAAAATCTTAACCAAGCAATCCAAACAAGCCACACAAAAATACTTCAAACAAAAATTGGAGACCAAAGGTGTGATAAAAGGACTCAATCAAAGAAAATATCTACAAAAATGGATCAACCATAGATCCCAAAGAGCAAAGAAACTAGATATGATCATAGGAATTTGGGCATTCTGTAATTTTCCCAATTTACAGGGGCTGTCGTGGGTCAAACGACCTCTAACATGCGAGTCTTCACTTGTCTGCAGTACTGCAACAAGAAACACCCTACATATTTTTTTAGAAAGAGATATATGCCTTAGATCCAATCAGATATGATAGATCCAACCTCTAAGAGAAGTGTTATCACCATATAATTTCCCGCTGGTGTCTGAGTTTCAAAATTTTTATGACGGATTAAATCGTCGCAGAGCTGTGATAAATTTAGAGGACCCGTCTATATCTGGTGGCATTTGGATGAAGTAGTGGAGATATGAAGAATAAATCTTAGTCGACCGTCGATCTCAAAGGCGGCCCAGATCAATAGCTGAGACGTGTATCAGAGATATAACTAGCACAAATATTAAGTGGTCGAGAGCGGGATGGGGAAAACCGTCACGGTTTTTTGTAGGACGCGTGGAGCCCTTAGAAGTATATTGGAAAGGAGGGTTGTCTGACCAAAACCACCTTTTTCAACCTCCGATGTCAAATTCATCAGGAAAGACACTGATCGTAGATATTGAAACAACCTAGATCAATGGTCGAGGTACAATTCGGCGATTGAAGTAGCACGAGAATTAGCCAACAAGGGGTGAATCGGGAAAAAACTGCCTTGGTTTAAATCATGGACACACGACGTTCTCTGAGACACATTGGGGCTAAGGGTGGTTCATCTAAAACCACTTTTCTCCAAACCTTGATGGAAATAGATGCCTATAAAAGGAGGGACCCCGGGCATTATTCTATTAGCCGAGCGTTCAAAGAGTTTATTCATGATGGTGAAATTTTTCTTTTTGTTAATGATTATAAGTCGTTTCGTATACCGAAACTGACATTCGAAACTGTTACAGAAGATGAAACATTTCAATTTCAGTTATTTTTTATCAAATTGTATAAGTACTAAGAGGCTTGAATTAGCCAATGTTGGTAGAAGTGTAAGAGCACATTTTTGGTTGTATCAAACTTTATTTGTAAATTTTCTGAATCTGAATTGAATACAAATGCAAAATATTTTGAAGTCTCTATGAAAAGATTCTAACGACTGGTGATATGATCTTTGTTTCCTTTCATCGTATGTATTTCTTGTAGCCTATCATTTCATTTAAATTTTATTCTGTTTAAATTGGAGAGTTTAAAGGCCCATAATTTGTCTTGCGACGCTCTTGGTCTAAGAAATTTAAACTATGTGATTGTCTTCTTAACTTATTCATAATTCATTTCAGCAATGCTCTGATGCAGTTATTTGTCTTCTTTATCTTCCTACACATATTTTTATTTCGAGAATAACTCATATTCATCGCCTTATTTAGCCTTTGTCCTCTTGAGAGTTCTATCAATCTATGCATTGTCTTCGTTCACTTTCAAAATTTTGACTCCATAGCCCATAGTGTTCCCCTCTTCTTCGCCAACAACTCTATTAAAATTCTCCCAAACAAATCAAATCTAGCCACTGGTTTCCATAGATATATCAAGTGACACGAGAGAACCCTCTCTGATTTGGGCAGGCTAGTGCCTCAGCTCTAAATCTGGTTGAAACAGTTACCTCTGTCGTTTGTCTATTCAGTTGGACAAAATTTACAAAGTGCTAACATTCTGGCGCCATTACCAGGGACGAAATCGAAAAGTTTTCCCTGGGAAAATGACTTAAGGCTTTAGTTTGATCCCTGAGGGTGACAGTGGACCAAATACCTTACTGGCTGAATATTATCTTTACCCTAGCGACTCCATTACCTAGAGACCAGTTGTACTATGTTGTGTGAGATAGAAACCCTGGCTCCTAAGAGAATCCACACTAGGAGAAACCCAGACCCCGAGCCTGTAGTCCCTCTCTCTAGTCCTGAAAAGCTTGGTTGAAGAAGAAAAGTGTTAAGCCCTAATATTATCTCATTACCCCTTAATTGGGGCATATTATATTAGTAATGTTATTTTATTTATGTCGACTTTAGGCCATTAGTTGTAATTATACCTCCTAGTCTCCTATATATACCAAGGATACATTTTCATTTTGAATCATCTTGTACTTGAACATTTAAGTGGGGTAAAAGGAGGTTGCCCCCTCGAAGAGGCTTATTATCTGAAATGATCTCTTTTTCAAGGTGTTGAGTACTTTTTTTGAGGTTTTTCTATGCTATATTGGTATTTGGTTCTTAACATATGGTATCAGAGCTCAAGGTCTTGGGGTTTTGCTGCTACATCCGAGACACCGTGGAATTTTCTATATAAAATGTTTTCTACAACATTTTAGAAGAAACGTCTTTTAGGATATTTAGTATATGGATCAAGGTACGTTGGGTTCAAAATTCAGCTCCTGAGGACTTATATTTTCGGAGATACATCCTATACAAGATAGGGTTCTGGAATCATCCTAAAATGAGTCATTGCGGCATTTTTGCTATAAACACCTTTTCGTAATGTTTCAGACCCTAAACTTTGGAGGATGTTTATAGAAACTAGGAAGGTACCTGTGGTAAAAATTTCAGCTTCTGGGTCATCTTAAATTTGTAGATACACCCTGTGTAAGATAGGGTATCTGACTAGTCCTCTCGACTAGTCTCAAGAAGGTGTTCCAGGTAAAACAATCATAAATTCTTCCTAGAGTATCCAAATTGAGTGGGACTAGTTTCATTGGATCGTGGACAATCTTTAGTATTTCTAGTGCGAGTTTCATAATTTTATATTAATTATTTTGTGTGCGGCATGCTATACAAGTGAGATCTCCTGGAAAGGACAAAAATCGGCAAGTTGTGGGGAAGTTATTGTAAATTCCACTTGGCACATCCAATTTTGATCAGACCTATGACATTGCAGAGAAGAAATATCAGATAACTACATAAAAAAAAGTTTCATACCCAGAAGGGCTAAAACTTGGGAGATAGAACAGAAGAAATATTGTCTAGCAGAACCACTTCAAAATCAAGGTTCAAAAGTGATACTTGGCCAACATGCCACCAAAAAAGGGAACTTCTACACCAACTAAGACTCCAGAAAATCCTACTTGGACTCTTGATGAAGGTGAAGAAATGTGTAGGGACATAAATGAACTACAAAATAATATGGATTCAATGGAAGCTAAGATGGATACTAAGATGGATTCAATGGAAGCTAAGTTGGATACTAAGATGGATGGTTTAAAAGGGGAGATCATGGAAGTATTGAAAAATTTCGTAACAGAGAAGACACCTGAAAGTGAAAATGCATCCCATGAAATTTGTGATGAGGACACAAGGAAGGCGAATCAAGAATGGAGAAACTCCAACTTTGGTTTGAAGATCAACCACATTCCTAAGATTGATATGAGGAAGTTTGATGGCAAGGACTCAATCACATGGATACTTCAAATGGATCAATTCTTTGATCTCCATAATGTGCCACATACACAAAAGGTATGAATTGCTTCTTTATATTTAGAACCTAATCAATTTGTATGGTATCGATGGTTGTGTTCTTGCAAATCACTCGTCACTTGGACAATTTTCACAGAAGAAATGATAGCACACTATGAGGATACAAGGAGCAATACCTTCTTTATCCAATTGATAAATCTCAAGAAAAAGGGTTTAGTTACAGAGCACATTGAGAACTTCCAAAGATTGAATATAAAGGTAACCAATATTCCAGATGAGCACTTGATTGATGTATTCATAGGAACTTTAAAGGATAACATTCAACATGAGGCTTGCCTTTTGGAACCCAAATCATTGGAGAATGCATTTAAGGTGGAAAGAAATGTTGAAAGTAAAAATATGGCTATGGCTACTAGAAGGACCAATCCTAACATCTATAGAGAGAAAAATGCTCCTTCTTCTAAAACACCTCAACCTACAAGGTTGACACCTCAACAATTGGAGGAAAGAAAAGAAAATGGTTTATGCTTTAATTGTGACAACAAGT
The DNA here is from genome assembly GCA_009831015.1 of Picea engelmannii. Lineage (NCBI taxonomy): Eukaryota > Viridiplantae > Streptophyta > Pinopsida > Pinales > Pinaceae > Picea > Picea engelmannii. The sequence continues at coordinate 57,648 of ML834276.1, forward strand.
ATAGTAAGGGACACAAGTGTGGTGAGAAGAAATTATTCTACATAGATTGTGAAGAGGAAGAAGAACAAGAACAAGAACCATCTCAATATGAAAACATAGAAGTAATTTCATCTGAAGAGTTGACTCCCATGATATCGTGTAATGCATTGGCTGGAATTAGCACTCCACAAACCCTCAAGATCGAAGGATACATCAAAAATAAAAAGGTAATAGTCCTAATTAATTATGGCAGTACTCATAATTTCATTCACTATAAATTAGACAAAGATCTCAATTGCTTTGTATATCCAGCGCTAGAGTTTCAAGTATTGATTGTAGATGGAGGAACTATCAATTGCTCAGGAAAATGCAATAAGATAAATATTACTATGGGGGAATATGTAATGAATCGTCCAATGATTGCTATACCCATGGGTGGTGTAGATGTTGTACTAGGAATCCAATGGTTACAATCATTAGGAACAGTGGCCTTTAATTTTCAAGAACTTTTCATGAAATTTTCATTGGAAGGAAGAGAAATTGAGTTAAGAGGTATCACAGGGAAACCCGGTAAGGTGATAAGCTCTAACGACATGACAAAATTATTGAAAAAGGGGCATCAAGGCATTATTGCACAACTATGCTCACTAGATGTTCAAAC
>ML834276.1:62036-77576 GCA_009831015.1 Picea engelmannii
TCAAGAGATATTTGAACTCTCTATCCTTGCCCCTTCCTTCCACCCAAGAATATATGAGAGATAATAAACTTTACATTAAATCATCACCATCAACCAATCATCACATAGAACCTGATAATGCTTTCTGAGACTTCTTCAATTTCTGCAATTATTCAATTCGTGGAGTACTCTGATCCTATAGATAATGTTACTCAATGTATTCTCTGAAACTCCTCTAATTTTCACTCCTTGAATCCTCCCCAAAAAGAGGTTATAGAAAGAATGGTAGACTTTATTCAATTATGGTCTGTTCGGAAGACCCAACTTGTACAACATGCCCCGCGCTCAATATTTAACATCTTATTCTGAAACTTGCACACAAGAAACTAAAGTCTGTACTATTTCCAATGGAAGTAATCCCACTTCATTTGGAGTATGTATGAAAAAGTTATGACTGTTTTACCCAGAAAACCTGTTTATTGACTAGTTTCAGGACTGGTCACAAACCCTATATTCCACAGAGTGTATCTCCATAATTATAGCGAATCAAGAGCTGAAATTTTTACCAGAGGTACCGTGATATGTCTTCTCAATACCATAGCGATTTCACCATCTGAATCGTTCTAGAAAAAAATTTATAGAAAAAATGTTAAGATGACCTGAAAATAACATACCTTAGAACACATCACCAAAAGACTTCATCCTCCCTTGAAATCCGACCTTCTTTTACTTCTTCTTCCCTCTGAAATTCGACTTGTATCAAATGAATGTATAATGATATTTATTTATATCGTTTATGTCACTTCCTTTTAACATTAGGGCCGACCTGACACTTTCTTATTTTGTAATTATTTTCTTTAATTATTTTCAGGGCCTACATGTACTTCCTTTTTCAATTCACTTTGTCATCTTCAAAAAATAATTTCTCCTCAACCATGAGGATCCATGTGAAGTGCCACATACCACTGGAAACAGAATGATGTATACTATCCATTCATGGGTGTTGTATATGCATGTGCATTTTCCTTCATGTCCAAATACCTTTATCAATCTTGCAGTCCAAAACCCATGACTAGGGTTAACATCAATGACAACAATCAATCTTCCAACAGATTGATCAACATCGATGACCTTGAGTTTGACCTAAATTTTGAACACTCCCTGTTCAGAACTAGGTCTGAATCCCATTTAGATGAGACCCTATTTGACAAAAACATATTCCAAGATTTTATTCTAGCCGCTCATGTTAAACCTGTAGTGACCCCGGTCCAAAACTGACAGCCACTTCAACCCCTCACAGCAACTATGGTGGCCAGATTTTCTCCTCTCATACTGCCTGTTGTATTGCATGACTTACCCCAAGAATACAACCTAAGGATTAAGCTATATGATGTTGAGGGTAACATATCGGCCCAGAAACACCTAGACTGGTTTAATGAATTCATATACTTAGAGGAGTTGTATTTTTCAGATGTGAAAATGAGGTTGTTCACACAAAGCCTTGCAGGAGATGTAAGAAAATGGTTCAAAGCCCTAGCACCAGCAAGCATCGCAGATTTCGCAGCTTTTGAGACACTCTTCCTTGCCATATGGGGAGATAAGAAAAAACCCCTTTAGTTGTTGACACACTGCAACAATATGAAGAGGTCCCTTGATGAAACAGTGAAAGAGTTTTTGGCTAGATTCATGAAGGTATATAATGCGATTCCTGATGAAGTAAAACCCCCACCTAAAGAGGCTCAACTCAGATATGTCGATTCTTTTGAAAGTGATTTTTCTTTATTATTGAGGGACCGAAGATCTTCCACGCTAGATGATATGATGACAGATGTCATCGAAGTCAAAGTAAACCTAATGGATTCAGGAAAAATGAAAGCTAATCCTGGCATAAACATGGGCAAAACTCAGGATAAAAATCAAATTTCCATGTCGCAAACATCAGAAGAAAGGTTCGAAGCGATGATGAGAACCATGGGAAGGATTATGGAAAGAATGGCACTGGGAAACAGACCTAACCCTAGGGAACATGTCGATGGTAAATCTAGGAATCTGAGGAGACCCGTCGGTCAACAAATCTGGCAAAGGGAGTAGAGGAATCAAGGTAATCAGGAAACTCAAGAAGACCAAACAAATCAGGGGAATCAAGGAAATCAGGGAGAACAACAAGTCAGACCCCCTTTTCAGAATAATTATATGAATGAAGATTATGATGAATATTTTGAAGATAATGTGAACTTCTATGACGACAAAGAAACTGAAGTGTTTTTTTCCTAGGAAGAACATGACCAATTCATGGATGCGAGTGAAATATTCTTGCAAGATGAAGAGGAGAGGTTATCAATAGAAAAATAAGATTACGAGACCAGATTGCGGAACGCCATCATGCAACTCCAAAGGAAATACAATCTCCAAAATCAAAAGGTGCCTCAAAATCCTTCAAAAGGTAACCTCCCAAAGGAAAACCTCACCAAAGATGCTCAGAGTAATGTGCCCTCTTCTAGTCAGCCCCAAAAATATTTCGCTGTGAAAGACTCCACTGTAAAAGATGCTATAGGTAAGGGCAAGAAGAAAGAGGAACCATCGAAGAAAATATTGACAAGAAAATAAATTGTCCCTAAAGAGGTAGAAAAAACTCCGTCCTATTTTGACTTCAAAAGTGAGATGGCTAAGATTAAGATTTTGGTACCCTTTAATGAATTGATAAAAAATAGCGAATACAGAAGTTAGATCATCAAGATGCTTAATATGGGACAAACCTATGATACTCTAAACATACAAGATGACCACCTAGCCATTTTATTTGGGCCGAGAGTAGAAGAAAGCAGTGAAAATGAAGAAGTTCCCCCTTCCTATGGAAGCTTTAAAATCCATGACACGACCTTACACAATGCTATGTTGGACTCTGGAGCATCTCACAATTTGATGCCTAAAGTGTTCATGGACCAACTGGGCCTTGAGGTCACAAGGCCTTACAAGGATATGTTCTCTTTTGATTCAAGGAAGGTGAAATGCCTTGGCATGATAAAGGACATGTTCATTTCCTTGGCACAAATCCTGGTGAAGAACATGGTGATGGACATAGTGGTTGTTGATATCCCTATGAAATTTGGGATACTGTTTTGCAGATCATGGGTTGAAAAACTGAAAGAAACCCTCCAGATGGACATGTCATATGCCACGACTCCTGTCTTTGGTCAAGACAGAAGATTGTACATGGAATTTCTACTAAAATATATGGTCAGCAACAAATCCCAACCTACCAACAACCCTATATACTTGGTAAGCATTGAGATGGGGTCTTCCATTTTCTTCAATGATATATGCTTGGGAGAAAAAGAGATGGAAATAGTCCTGGCAGATAAAGCTATACCTGGGCAACAGTCGGAAGAAATCTCAAAACAACAGGGTGACCCAGAAGATCAGATATCGAAAATGAACTTCGATGGAGATACATGTAGAGAAGGAGCTGGAGCTGGCGTGTGGATAAATCACCCCACAGGAGATGAAAAATTATGCTCTTACAAACTCGTTTTTGAATGTACAAATAATATGGCCGAATACAAGGCATTAATATTGGGATTGAAAGTCTTGGAAGAGATGGGCACCAAAAGGATCGTTGTACTTGGAGATTCTGAACTCATCATAAATAAAATTAAAGGTATCTACCAGGCCAGACATCCTAGACTGAGGGCTTACAAAAATATGGTATTAGAACTTCTTGAGAAATTTTTAGAATGCAACCTTTTAGTAATCCCATGAGAGCAAAATCAAGTTGCAGATGCACTGGCCACTTCAGCGGTAGTGTTCAAAGTCCCAATTTTTCCTGAAAAAATCTACAAGGTTGAAGTCAAGTACAAACCAATGATACCAGATAATATGAAACACTGGCAAGTCTTCTAAGATGATAAATAGATAGAAAGCTTCCCCATGATGGAAAATGAGTTCAAAAATTTAAACATCGATGAATATTTCGATGATGAAGTAGATGCAACGATTTTCACTATAGAAGGATACTTTGACAATTAAATTGCTGGCAAAGATATCGTGCAACTGAAAAGCAATGTTATCCCCAAAGGCCTGGTACCATTGGAAACAATTTTTGATAACAACGATGTGGCCAAAAGTCTAAAGATCATAGTAGATGAAGAGGACATGGAGGATTGTAACATTGGTACTCTAGAAGAATCGAAGATCATTAAAATTTCCAAGAAGCTCATCCTTGAAGTAAAAAAGAGGTATGTAAAATTGATGAAAGAATTCCCTGATGTTTTTTCCTGGAGCTATGATGACTTGAAAGTTTATGATACTAGTATAATCCAACATGTCATCCTAATAAAAGAAGATCAAAATCCATTTAAAGAAAAGTTGAGAAGAAAAAACCCTTTGTTGTTACTATTGATAGAGAAAGAAGTGAAGAAATTGTTTGAAGCAAAAATCATAGTGTCCATAAGATTCTCCAAATGGGTATCAAATCTAGTACCTGTCAGAAAGAAGAGTGGGGAGATCAGACTGTGTGTGGATTTCAAAAATCTAAATAAGGTATCTCTTAAAGATAACTACCCTTTGCCCAAAATGGACCACATTCTACATAAGGTAGTGGGCTCTCAAAAGAAGTCAATGTTGGATGGTTTCTTGGGATACAACCAAATCATGGTACAGCTTGACGATCAAGAAAAGACAACATTCACCACACCTTGGGGAACATTCATGTATGTCAAAATTCCATTTGGACTTATGAACGTTGGAGAAACATTTCAAAGGGATATGGACATAGAATTTGCAGATGAAAAAGATAAATTCATCATTATATACCCGGAAGACATTATTGTGTATTCTACTACAGATGAGGAGCACATCAAACATCTTAGAAGGGCGTTCAAGAAATGTAGAAAATTTGGCATATCACTCAACCCAAAAAAGTCAAACTTTGCCATGGAAGAAGGGAAACTCTTAGGGAATATCATTTGTAAGGAAGGGATAAAAGTAGACCCCAACGGAGTTGAAGGTCTCTTGAATATTGGCATACCTAGAAGCAAAAAGGAAGTACAATCCTTTCTAGGTAAAGTAAATTTCCTGAGAAGATTTATTCCTAATTTAGCAGAGATCATAAATTATATCACCAACATGTTAAAGAAAGGAAATGAAATCAAATGGATTTCTGAGGCTATAAATTCCTTTGAGGACATCAAAGTAGCATTGACAAAGGCTCCTGTGCTAGCTAGTCCTAATTTTGAGAAAGATTTCATACTTTTCTCTTTCACTTCAGAACACACAATTGTAGGGGTATTACTCCAGAAAGATGACCAGAATTTTGAGAAGCCCATTGCATACTATAGTGAGACATTGAGAGACGCTCCTTTAAAATATGACATCATGGAAAAGCAGGTGAATGCTTTGGTCAAAGCATTGAAAGAATTCAAGGTGTATATTCTACATTGACATACTATTGCTTATGTCCCCATCAGCTCGATAAAGAACATCTTAACTCAACCCGATCTTGAAGGAAAGAGGGGAACATGGATTGCAATGATATTAGAATATGATCTCGACATCAAGCTCACGAAGTTGATCAAAGGACAAGGAATTGCTAGAATAATGGCACAAACAAACTGTGAACTTATAGGAATACATTTTGCTACAGACATATCAAAAATTACAACAGAGGAAGAGAAGGTGACTCCACAGATATCTCATAAATTTCTTGATTCTGTGTGGTATGCAGACATTATCTTTCTGTTAAAAAATATGTAAGCTCCTCCTGAATATAACAAAACAAAGTCTAGGTTCTTAAAACTGAAAGCGGCAAAATTCTGCATTGTCAATGGATTACTGTACTGGAAAAACCCAGGAAAATTTTTACTGAGTTGTTTGATAGAGGAGGAAGCAGAAAGGACCATTAGAGAATTCCATAAAGGAGGCTGTGGAGGTCATCATTATTGGAAGACAGTTGTACACAAAATGTTGAGAGCTGGTTTTTATTGGCCTAGTATTTCCCCTGATGTTTACAAGGAGGTGTCAAAGTGCCATGAATGCCAAAGATTCGATGGGAAAGGAAAGATACAGTCTATGTCGTTGAAGCCCATTTTGGTATAAACTCATTTCAGGCAATGGGGCTTGGATTTCATAGGAGAGATACACCCACAATATTCAGCTCAACACAAATGGATCCTACCTGCAATGCATTATTTTACCAAATGGATTGAAGTTGTTCCTACCAGGAAAGCTAGAGATGACGTTATAATTCGATTTCTAGAAGAAAATATCTTATCTAGGTTCGGATGTCCAACCAATATTATAACAGACAACGCAGCGGATTTTAAATCTAAAAAAATTGAGAAATTTTGCAGTGATTACAATATTACTCTTGTCCATTCCACGTCATACTACCCACAAGGAAATGGATTGGCTGAGTCTTAAAACAAAAGCCTGGTCAGAATCATAAAAAAAATGTTGCAGGAGAATAAAAAGGCATGGCACAAGAAGCTCATTCATGCATTGTGGGCAGACAATATATCCCCAAAGAGATCCATTGCCACATCTGCTTTCCAGATTGTCTACGGTACAAAAGCGATCTTTCCTATGACACTCGAATTGCCAGTGATAAAGTTGTTACAAGAGCAAGAAGAAGAGACGAATTCTAGTTGAAGAAGGGAGGATGAACTCATCATCTTGCAGCAGACCAGAGAAAAGGCTTTCAACAACTCCCAACTACGTCAAGAGAAAATCAAGGAAGATTTCGACAGATGTACCAAAGTGGACGAATTCAAAATTGGAGACTGGGTATTGAAGTGGGATGCCAAGAATGAAAACAAATGAAAACACAAAAAATTCGATCACCTGTGGCTGGGCCCGTTCAAAATTACAGCATACCGCAAGAACAATTCCTATTTGTTGGAGGAGAGTAATGGAAAACCCGTCGAAGGAGGGCCTGTAAATGGCAGGTTCCTATAGAACTATGTCATTTAAAATATCATCACCCACTATCCGATGTGCTTGACCGCTTTGCATTTTGTTTTTTCTTTAAGTATGAAGATTGAGATAAAAACAACACGGTTGAAGCCCGAGGTGAAAGCCCCGAGCCGTGCTAAGTAGTTTGATGTTTTTGAATAAAATGAAGAGATTCAGATCACACACATAAGTTTACAGCCCAATGGGTAGGCACTTGGTCTACATTTCTTTACTACCTCGTGGGGAGGATAGCATCCCTAGTTGGAGCCAATGTTATCACCATATAATTCCCTGTTGGTGTCCAAGTTTTGTAAATTTTATGATGGATTAAATCACCACAGAGATGTGATAAATTTAGAGGACCCATCTATATCTGGTGGTGTTTGGATGAAGTAGCTGAGATATGAAGAATAAATATCAGCCGACCGTCGATCTTAAAGATGGCTCGGATCAACGAACGATATGTGTATTGGAGATACAACTAGCACAAAGATTAAGCGGTCGAGGATGGGCCGGGGAAAATCGTCACGGTTTTTTGCGGGACGCGTTGTGCCCTTAGAATTATATCAACAAGGAGGGATGTCTGACCAAAACCACCTTTTTCAACCTTTGATGTCAAATTCGTCGGGCAAGACACTGACAGTAGATCTTGAAATGACCTAGATCAACGATCGAGGTACAATTCATTGATCGAAGTAGCGCGAGAATTAACTGACAAGGGGTGGACTGGGGAAAACTGACCTGGTTTAAATCATGGAGACACGACGTTCTATGAGACACATCGGGGCTAAGGGTGGTTCATCTAAAACCTCTTTTCTCCAAACCTCGATGGAAATAGATGCCTATAAAAGGAGGGACCCCGGGCATTATTCTATCAGCTGGGCAATCAGAGAGATTATTCATGATGGTGAAACATTTCTTTTTGTTAATGATTGTAAGTCATTTCATATACCGAAACTAACATCTGAAACTATTACAGAAGCTGAAACGTTTCAGTTTTAGTTATTTTTTATCAAATTGTATAAGTACTAAGAGGCTTGAATTAGCCAATGTTGGTAGAAGTGTAAGAGCACCTTTTTTAATGTATCAAACTTTATTTGTAAATTTTTTGAATCTGAATTGAATACAAATGCAGAAGATTTTGAAGTCTCTATGAAAAGATTCTAACGAGTGGTGATATGAGCTTTGTTTCCTTTCATCATATGTATTTCCTGTAGCCTGTCATTTCATTTAAATTTTCTTCTGCTTAAATTGGAGAGTTTAAAGGCCCATAATTCATCCTGCGATGCTCTTGGTCTAAGAAATTTAAACTATGTTATTGTCTTCTTAACTTATTCAGAATTCATTTCAGTAATGCTCTGATGCAGTTATTTGTCTTCTTTATCTTCCTACACATCTTTTTGTTTCAATAATAACTCAAATTCATCACCTTATTTAGCCTTTTTCCTCTGGAGAGTTCTATCATTCTATGCATTGTCTTCGTTCACTTTCAGAATTTTGACTCCATATCCCATAGTGTTCCCCTCTTCTTCACCAGCAACTCTATTAAAAATCTCCCAAAAAAATCAAATCTAGCCGCCGGTTTCCATAGATATATCAAGTGACATGAGAGAACCCTCTCTGATTTGGGCAGGCTAGTGCCTCGTGTCTAAAGTTGGTTGAAACAGTTACCTTTGTCGTTTGTCTATTTAGTTGGACATAATTTACAGAGTGCTAACAGGAAGGAAGAAAAAAATCAAATAAAAAAGGATAAAAGGTAAGGGATTACGAACTAGAGAAGAATCAAATATCCTTCCCTCATGGATTCGCCAATTTTGTTATGGATAAAATATCATGGCTGGATGGTAATATCTCCATAGGATCTACCTATTGATCCTAGACAGACAGAGGGCTAGACTTCTATGTCTCTTTCTAGATACAAGAAAATTCTTTTCCTTTTAACCAATAATTGTGATGAAAATAACTTATGATTGATGGTTTTCCTTGCATGTCCATATCATGTTGCTCTTGAGATCTAACTATATCTCCTGCAATCCTACACACAATGATACAAACATCTACTGATATAATATTCATCTAGTGTTAGGAAAATCAAATCCACTAGATCTATCCTGATCTATTTAACTTTAGACCAGATCTATCTTATACAATAGAATTGAACAATGTAGATAGGAGAAAACCAATGATCTATTAATGGAAATGAAAGAAATACATAAATACTAGCATACCTTTAGTGTAGATGCATTAATTTTTTCCCCTTTCTCCTTTCTCCTCCTCAACTCTTCAACCAAGCTAGTCAACTTGACTGCAACTAACGTAGATTGAGAATCTCCTCTAGATTTTGGCATCATAGATCTATAAATGATTCTTCCTCCTCTTGCTCAATATTTTCCTTATTTATATATATCCTTGGAAGAGGCTTGGGAGAGACTCTAGATATTTTAGAGACTGATGGATAATAAAATGACGTGAGTTCCAAGGCACATGCCATGAAGAACCAACTCATCCATTTCTTACCTCTTTGAAACTCCATGAATCTAGAAGGTTACAGAGGGTGTCGTGGGTTGTACTATAGTCATATAGAAACTAGCCATTTATTTTACGTGTATGAAAAGTGATTCCCTTCAAAAGTGACCTAAATATTAAGCTAGTGTTGTGTCTTGGCTTTCATCTTCTACTAGATTCCTCTCTATCCCTGTAGGGTGGAAATTAATGGTATAACAAGGAGTAATCCTATAAGTGGGAAACTTTTGTAGCTCAACGTTGTAATTCGTTTAGACTACTTTATTATTGGGGTTAGAAACATGTTTTGCAGATAGTTGGGTAGGTCTTGGAGGTTGGTTTGATGGTAAGCGAAGTTGTTGAGGTTTTAAATTTGTGGTTTTTATGGTTGATTAGGGTATGGTTCTTGGATTTTTGTGGGATATTGGTTTTGTGAATAATATCGGGTGTATTGTCACTACTTAGGATAAAAATGAGCAATCATGGTTCCATAGGTAGGTCCTCCCCAACCTTGTTTCCAAGGTTGGGTTTGGACTTGATGTGGTGGCCATGCTTGAAACGTTATGTGAAGGGTCCAGTTTTATTCGGTTTATTGTTTATTTGAATAATGAGAATTAAATTGTTGAGAGGAATCTTGAGATATACCTAAAGTCCTTGGTCGAAAAGGTTTTTTTGGTACAACAAAACATAACTAATCTATCTCTTCATGATTTCCTTGGTAGAACACCTTGAGCTCCATTAGAGATGGGAAATTTTATGTAGCATGATTTTCTGCACATATGCCACAAATTTTAATGTTATCTAATGGAAATTATTTTAAAGGATGTATTTTTCTACATTTTGCATAATAAATAGTTAAGGACGCATTCTCTACCTCTTTCTTTTGCTTGATTTTAAATGGTTTCTAATTGAGAACCAAGAGTATTGAGAATATATCTTTTAATATTGTCCAATAAATTTCCAATATCTACTCTACTTACCCCATGGATGGATGATTTGTCCTCGAGAGATGTTCATACATAAATTACATATTCATGGATAGGTTAGGTGAGATATATCTCCTTTACCCATTAAATTAAGAACATCAATCCATTCATCTCTAATACCACAAAGTAAAACGACTTTAAGAGTATCCAAATCTAGATGATTTTGCCTTACACTTTTAACAATATAATGAAATCTTTATAAGTAATCCTGAAGCATCTCATCTTCCTTTTGTGTCATTTTAAATATGTCCTCTCTCATTCATCGATTTGTACAATAAACATGATATTTCAGAAGGAAAATTTTCCTCATCTCATCCCATGTTTTAATAGTACTATTTCCCAAACCCATAAACCAATGTAAAGAAACATCCTTAAGGGTGGATGGAAACAACCTCAATTTTTGAGTGTCGGAAGAATAATCATAGTTGTGACATAACACATCAAATTCGAAAATAAAAGTTTACGGTTCTTCAATTGTCATACAATGAAAGTTGGGCAATGTTGAAGGTGGTATGTTCTTCATTTGAACTATGATTGTTGGATCCAAAATTGGGAATCCAAATTCATCCTCAAACGTTGATGTTCCTATACCCTCTATAATTTCTTTTCTTTCTTGTCTTTCATCTTCTCCATCTCCAGGTCCTATTTCCTCTCCATCTCAACCTCCAAGCATTCTAGACATGTTGTCTCATCCGAAATGTAGAGATTCTTCAAATGAGGCAGGGAATTTTGGTTCCTCAATAGGATTTTTTGAAAATATAATTTCAAGCTGACCATGGATTAATTATTCCTCTTGAGGATTGGATGGGAGTATGATGGCTTCTTTTGAGATTGTTGGAAATTTATCTGATTTGGAGCTTCCTCCTCCAATTTTTTTTTTTCCTTTTGTTTGTGCAATCACGATCCTACCTGACCATCCTCCTCTTGTAACTATAGTTGTAGATGGGTTATCTAATGGTGTGTCTCTTATAGTACCATGTTATGGAGTGGTTTAATTGGTGGTTGGTGTACTCCTACCGCTAGTGAATATACCTATAGTATCCCTACATATATTCATGCATTCTACTTAACATGATTTACATGGTTGAAGAGAGACTCACTACAACTCTACCTATAGAGAATGTGTAGGTTTTTACCTCTCATATTACCATCTCTCTTCCCATGCATTTAAAATGATAAAAATGAAAACTAATGCATTTTTTCACGTCCCTAGAAATGGCACCGAAAATGTCAGTCAGTTCATTTAGGTGAAATCCGCTACATTAAATCATCAACCTAGGATTCGTAAATTGATGAAGTGCATGAAAAATATATGCAAGTCTTAGCTTCTAATATATATCTAAGTAATTTCTTATGAAAAATTAAAATTGTTCATTTTTTAGCTCCAAAAACATATTTTCGTCTTACCTACAAAAAAAGAAGTAAATGTAAATACTAAAGAAAGATATTCAATTAAAATCATATGAATGATTCTAAACACTTGAAATTATTAACCTATTGGATTATTATCTATAAAAAAAATTGCAGGATTTCAATCATTTGATTAATAAAGGTTTTTGTAACTAAAGTAAACAATCTTTATTCAATTAACAATTTCTATGTATTAGTATTCCTATGTGTTGTAAATAGAAATCATAAATGAAATGAAGGAAATGAAAGAACATAAATTAAATCCACACAAATGAGAAATTAAAATGACACTAAAAAAAATAGAAGCAGTGCACTCCTCACTCAGGGAGCCCTTCTGGCTTAGTGAATGCTTCTGGAGAAAAACTACAAAACTAAACTTATATAAATAAAACACACAATGCATGTAAAGGACAGTGAACTAAAGTTTTATATTAATCTCAGATTAGCAACATGAAAATACAACAATTTGATATCACATCCAACATATATAGAAGGTTCTCATGACTGATATTTATACATTAAAAATGGGATCTTAGAGATTCAAAATCCATGGATCCTCAAAACAGATTCATCTATCAAATAACACATATGAGTATAAAATATCAAATCTAGAGTGTTAGTGGTTGTATGAAAGGAATTTATCAACCCATTTATGGAGAAGTTCATGACAATATTGCATGAATTTATAATATTCGATATCGTTGTCACCTCATGTCGATTTGGCTTAGATCTAGCTTGCATACTCTTCCACTTGCTCATGTGTTGACCATATATTTGACTTGTCTCGTGTTCTGATTTGGTGGACTCTGTATGTTGGCTGGTATGTGGATGCATATCTGGTACTGATTTGGAATCATCTCGAAGTCATGAACTCAACCTGGAGTGTGCACAACCATATAGAACTATTATTCTTCTATAGAAACAATCAGTGGCTACTAAAATATTTACGTTACTACAAAATATATGATTTTGTAGTGACTTATTAAAACAATAACTATTTAAAATAGATTGCATAAGGAAAAATAAAATATGCTAGAATGTATAATTTACCTTGTATATTCTTCGATATACAAATTCTATTTCTTGGAGAGATAATCATGGAAAAAGGGGGTAGAATGGAGTGTAGGATTGTTCATAAATATAGGTTTTGGAGGGAAGTTTGAATAATCGAGTGACAAAAAGAGTATAATTTGAGAACCCAAGAAATATCTCCTCCTCATTCATACAAATTTCAACCAACTTCAAGAATAGAGAATATGTCTCTTTCCTTGGAAAATATTTCTCAACAAATAAATTTTCTAATATGTCCCAACTTGATGAAAACCCCCACCAATCTTGGGGCTTATGCGACCTCCCATTCTAGGATCGTTCTTGCAAGGGAGATAAATTAGCTCTCGATTATTCTATGAACCCTCAAAACTATATACCAAAAGTCTTTACACTTCTCCTAGCATGAAAAATCACATTCGTGAGGGTCTTATCTCGTCAACAGAGTCTTTCACGCTACCTCGAGCCAAAACCATGGGTTAAATATTAACTTAGAGAAGAACTCGGGACTTAGGAACTTCGAGCTCTAGGAGATTTGGGAATATTAGAAATACAACTCTTCACAACCTCTGAACACTGAATTAGCGGAGGCTGGATCTGCTCTCCATGTGTCTCTCCCAACCAATAGTCGAGATCTGCTTCAGTCTTCGGGAATTCGGGGATCCTCGATCCACAAGACTATGCAGGTTTTTATCTCCAATTGTTGAACTCACAAAGTCTGATATCTATTGACACGTGTACTCACTATCAATGGCCCATATGCACTCCAGATTTTGGAGCTTCTTGAGTCTTACGTGTTTTTGCAACCATGCCCCAATTCCTCTGGACAGTCAAACTTCCAGACTATCTTCGATCCATGGACATGTGTCCTCATTGATGGATGGTCTAGATTCACTTCAGATCTCAAGACTTCGGGAAACTTGTCTCCTTTGCGCCTAAGCGCAAAAAATATATGAACTCATGAAGTTCGAAGGACTTCAAGGGTTAAAACACATGCACCTTCTCTATATATGATGATCAAGAAATATCTTGGCTTCTTCTGAATGGATCTCATCCACTTGAACTTCAAACAAGATGAAATCCTCGCTCCAAAGAATTTTTTCCACTATTTTTCCTCCGCTTTATCTCTCGGGGTGATCCGAACCTCTGGCACACTCCTTGTGCTTGTCTTCGTTGGAACTTTTCCAATGCTTGACAAAGTGTGGGCCATGCACACACCTTGCATGAGTCTTCTTGACATTCTATACTCCATTGAGTATGCGTGCACTCCTTTCACTCACTCTGCAAAACTTCACGCTATCTCGTCTGAGCTACTAAGTCAGACAACAACTTCGCCTTCGCACCCCTGTTTCTCCCAATTTATAAATATAACTATAATGGCCAAGAGACTATGGAAAACTTGATATGTGTGAATGTTTGATTTGATGAACCTTTTTATAAAAGGTAAATGAATGTAATTTTTGTTGTTAATGGAAAATGGATAAGTGTTGCATAACTACTAAAAGGGGGGTTTGCCAAGATAGACCATGGATGTTATGAAAGATATGGTGAGGGGAACTAGAAATGGTTGAGATAACCCCCACCAAACTAGTACCTTGTTGGATTTAATTGCTCAGGACCAGAAAAAATCCTTTGAGCTAGGAATTAACTACAGTCAGGCTGGTAGGTGGGAAGACCTCCTCAAGAGTTAATGTGGGGATGGGGCAAAGCGCCCATCTGAAATGATTTCATACTTGACCACGGAATGGGAATTTAGACAACACGCAATATTTCTGAGGAAGGAAAGAAAGGAAGGTGTGGTGAGTAGAGGAAGACCTATGAACAGTGCAGAGATGAGAGACTAAGCTCTCGGGTTTGAATAAGAACTGAGAAAATGAATGTGTCTGGGTCGCAGGATGTGGCTAGAAGGGTTATAATACAAGATGATAAATGAGGGTGTTGAGTGACTAAGGAAGTACTCAGGTAGGCCTCCTTTCTTGGTATAGAGAAAATTGTTGCCAAGATCCCGTGGGAGGAGGAGAGTAACCTCTGTCCCTGACTGTTGTTGAGCTGGAAGACAAAATTATCTCTTAGAGCATCGTGGTCTAGCTCGAGGATGGCTAGTGATAAATCTATTAGGAGTGACTGAGCCTATGGTTGGGTGGAAACGAGCACCCCTTTCAGCAGTCGCATCACGTTATCTAGTTTTGATAAGTATTTCCATACTTTGTGTTTGAAATGGAATAAAGAATGAATGCATGTATTTATATGTATATAAATGGTTTTTGTACTGAATGATCAAGTTATGTGTATGCATTTATCTTCTTGTGGACTTATGATTCTGATTGATTGTCTATATGCCCCAACTTATCCTTCGAGATGTCTTAGGATGCAAACCTGTAGGAGGGATGGAATAGAAATCATTGCATCAATCTAACCCTGTCGGTCTGAAGAGGATATCTCCTTCAAACTCCTTGTTGTGCAACCGAGATATCATGCCCAAGTCCTTAACAATTTCATGATGAAGCTTAGGAAGGATAACGATATTTAAGTCTCGAAAGGGAGAATCCTTTTGTTTGAAAGACGAGCAGATGAGATCCATTTGGTTGAACCCATATGACCAACACCTATGAACCTTAGGCTAAGCCTAAGGGAGCTAAGTCCTTCTGGCTTCGGAGCTCCGAAAGTT
>ML834277.1:15428-49559 GCA_009831015.1 Picea engelmannii
AGGAACAAGTGATTCAGATTAGGCAGAGATTAAAGGAAGCACAGGATAGACAGAAAAGCTATGCAGATGCACATAGGACCGACCGAAGTTATGAAGTGGGAGACCAATTTTTCATTCGTATCAGGCCTAATAAGAGTACCATACGGTTTGTGAAGGGGACAAAGTTGTCACCTCAGTTTATAGGACCATTCAGGATCCAAGAGAAAATTGGACCCGTTGCCTATCGTCTCGTATTGCAACCCCACTTGCATAAAACTCATAATGTATTTCATGTATCTGTTTTACGTCATTATGTTGTTGATGAATCACATAAACTAAATTGGAAGGAATTGCAGGTGTCGGACGTGGGAACCCTCACGGTAGAACCGTTACGCATATTGGACTGTAGAGTCCAACAGCTCAGGAACCGTCTAGTAGACCAAGTTAAGGTCCAGTGGGACAAGTATAGTCCAGGATCTGCTACTTGGGAAGATGCCGAGACACTACGGCGAGATTATCCCTCACTATTTTGACCACTTCGAGAATATGATAATAACCCGCTAATTAACCCGCTAGCACCTTTTCTTGATAATTCATAACCCGCTAATAATTAACCCACTAGCACCTTTTCTTGATAATTCTTGATATCAATATGTCATCTAATTCATGGGGCTAGCGGGTTATTACGGGAATATGACAGGGAGTTGTATGCATTGGTGCAAAGTGTGAAAAAATGGAAACACAATTTGTTGGGAAAATAAACTATTATTCACATAGATCATCAACCATTGCAATACTTGCAATCACAAACAAAGCTACAACAAGAAAGGCACTTCAGATGGATGGGTTCTCTACAACAATTCCACTTGGTTATTAGGTATAAGAAAGGCATTTATAACAAAGTTGTCGATATGCTTTCTAGGCCTATTGTTAGTGCTTCAGTTATTCTTAAGCATAATTCTATCATGCATGAGAGAGATGTTGAACATTGTGCTTTAGATGTTGATTTTAAAAAGGTTTATGCAACTTTATGTCATTCTAACCAAGTTGAGGAATTGGATTACCATGTGCATGATAAAATTTTGTATCAGCTTGGCAAGCTATGTATTCCACAGGGTTAAAGAGTCAACATCATAATGGAAGCACATTCTTCTCTTATTGCTGGCCACTTTGGTGTAGGCAAGATGATGACTAATTTGCAAAGGTATTGCTATTGGCCTAAAATGAATGAAAGTGTTTCACGATATGTAAGAGGATGTTCTTTATGTGCTACAAGTAAGCCTAGCGAAAAAAATTTAGGATTGTATACTCCACTTCTAGTTCCTTCTCATCCTTGGGAAAGCATTTTCATGGATTGTGTAGAAGGATTACCTATGTCAAAAAAGAATCATGATTATATTTATGTTGTGGTTGATCGTTTCAACAAAATGTGTATTTTGATGTCTTGTAAGAAGCAGGTTACAACTGAACAAATAACACAAATGTTCTTTCAACATGTATGGGTACATTTTGGGTTTCCCAAATCCATTATTTTTTATCGTGATTCTCTATTTATTGGGAACTTTTGATCAACCTTATGGGCACTCATGGACACCAAGTTGAAAAAGAGCACAACATTTCATCCACAAACTGATGGTCTGATCCAAATTTATGCAGGAATGCAACATAATACACAAATAACCATGAATACAAAGATGCAGCGGAAATAACACTTCATTTCATTAATATCAAAGAACATAAATTTGTTTACAGACATAATAGAAATAAACTAGCTAGGGCGTAGGTAGCTTATCTCTGAGAAGAGATGTGGCGGCTATAGACCTATGAACTCTCTGGGTTACAATGAGGCTCGAAGGACTAGATATTATTGAGAAACAATGGAAACCCTCAACATCCAAAAACCTAACCCTAGGAGATGAAACGCCAGAATATGGGCCCCGTTGGGGTAAATTGGTACATCAATTTCACGGGGTCGTAACTTTTGCATACTATCTCTGTTTGACGCATATGATACATCGTTAGAAAGATCTATCCGAGGAATACAACTATTGATGGTGAATATCATGGTATGGAGAGGACTAACATTTATTTGAGGTTGATGCCCAAAAAACATCGTTTAGGGCCTCAAAACGGCTCTGGAAGTTCAGGATCCAAAAAACTGCCAAAAATAGTAAATTGTGCTACAATTAAGGAATCTGAAAAACTAAAAGAAACAATGGTGGGGGTCCAAGTGGAATAGGTGGGTGGCCACCAATACCCACCTAGATCATTCCTCCCCCCTTAGGAAGCAATGGTCCCCATTGCGTTGAGTTCCTCCCTGAAAAGAGAAAACTTCTCCTGAACTTGGTCCCTGGTGAGCCACTTGCCCTAGTGAAGGAGTTGGCCTGCTTTGACAACTTGATATAGATGGATCCTCTGTTGGAGGGTATTCTTGATCTTTGTGTCCATAATCTTATTAGTTTTGGCTTGTTCCATGCAGTCTGGGTTTAACTTTGTTGGTGTGAGTTGTTATGCCTTGTAGGATGTGTCTAGTAGAGGTGGTAAGTAAGGCCAAAGGCGGTCCACATTGAACTCTAGCTGTAGACCAAGGAATGGTGGGATACTCAGCTTGAAGGCATTTTCCCCTACAGCCTTGGTGATGGTGTATGGCCCATATCAGAGCGGGTGAAGCTTGTGGTGGGGTCCAACGAGGCGCTACTTCTGCAAATTTAGCCACACTTTGTCGTCCACCTGGAAGTTGTGTTGCACCCGATGTTGATCATTCCGCTGCTTGTACTTAGCATTGGCTCTGTCCAATATGTCATGAACCTGTTGGAAAATGTGTTGAATGCACTCAATGGAGTTGTTCACCTTGGCAACTTCAGACTGGACATGAGCCGAATCAGCTTTAGTAGCTGCAAATGGTATGGCTACGTAAATGGGACATAGTGGCTGGAATCCCAAGCCCACCTAAAAGGGGATGTGGTTGGCTAATCTATGGAGGGCTTGGTTATAGCTATGTTGTACATAGGAGAGGCTCTCATCCCATGTGTGGGGATTCTTTGAGTTGTACATGCACAAAATGTGTACGATCATCCTGTTGACAACCTCAATTTGGTCATCAGTTTGGGGATGGAAAGTTGTGGACTTGGTGAGCTTGTTGTCTAGAATTAACTAGAGGCTTGACCAAAATGTACTAAGGAACCTCTTCTCCCGATATGAGATGATAGAATTTGGGATCCCAAAGTTTACCCACACTCGTTCAAAGAAGAGTTTAGCAGTGGCTTCTGCTGTGATATTCTTCTTGCAAGCTGCCATAATGGCCATAAGAGAGGGGTGAACTCCTTTATCATTTTTTTGTGTTATGTACTTGTTTTGATGGCTACTTATGACTCTTTATGTTTTTCATTTTAAGTACAAAAACTTAATAGTTTCATGTGCTTGCAACTTGGTCCAATTGCCCAAGACACATGCATTTTCCACTTGCAATTTTTATACACAAACCTTTATCATTTTCTGATCAGACATTATGTCTCATCTCTGGATTCTTCTTCAATTGATATTTTCTGAATCACTTTTAATGTACCATGGCTTATTAACTTTTTTATTTGTGAGTTTTATGGGTCCATATTGGATTATCCATTTACCTTTTTTATCTGGACAATTTCTTCTTTTGTGCATGGATGTTAATGACACAATCTCAACATTATACAATATATGATGAGTGTATCAAGCTCATACAATATATTAGTCAATATTATCTTTCTATTGATATTCAAATCACCTTCACAACATTATGTCCAATATTGACAATGCTTGACATTTAAGTCACCTTCATAATATTATGTCCAACCATCATAACATTATGTCCAATATTGACAATGCTTGATATTCAAGTCACCTTCATAACAATATGTCCAATATTGACAATGCTTCTCAAACCAATCAATCAATGATACTTCACCTATTTATCAAGGTTGACATCAATGACAACCAAATTACAAACATCATGAACATCTTAAAGATTGATGAAATTTCTAAGCATAAAAAAATATCTCTTCTTATGAATTTTCAATTATACCATCATTATTAATCTAACAACATTGTTCAACTTTTATTCTAACTGACATCAATGGCCCTTACCCTCTTCTCTCCCAAATTCTACCCACTATATCTCTCATTCGTAATATCGTTTTATTTTTCTTTATCTCATTCTTGGCAATGGGTCTAACATATGGCTATGCAAACTAAATTAAGTGAATATAGTAAATTGGAATGGTATATGTTTAGATTTGTGGGTGGTGGAAAGGATAATTTAGTTTATAATTAAGAAAAAGTGAGTTAATAAGCAAACTTTTTGGCTGAATTTATTTATTTTAGACTAGGCAAAGTTCCAACTCATCCATTTATTTTTCAAAATTTCAATGATCTTAACTATTTTGGATAAAGAATTTTTTTTTATAATTAATGTTCGGATCAATCTTACTAAATTTAGAGAAAAATTTAAACCCCAAAAAATTGAATTTATCTACTTATTAACTTATTTTTTAAATTAATATTTTTTTTTATATATATTTATATAACTTTACTATATAAATCACATATCCTAAATAAACTATTTTAACTTTCAATGTTAAACTAAAAAAATATTCACAACTTTATTTATAATCTTTTTCCTTTCACTCTCTCCATTTATTTATATTATCGTTACATTTAATAATAAATATAAGATTAAACAAACATATATAAATAATCACAGCGTTTATGTCTACTATTTTTTAATTATAAGAATAACATAACATTAAACAAACATATATGCATAATCACAATGAGTTTTCACTCTTTTTTAAATCTAAAGTGTTTTCTTGCTTTTTCATGACATAATCTATATATGATTGAATTTGAATATATTCATTTATAAGTTTTTATTTAAGTTGAATAAAGCTAATTATTATTATATTTAAGGATATATTATAGTTGTAAAATGTTATTTGGATTTAATTTGAGTGGTTAAAAAGAATAAAATGTAATTAAATTTAATTTAGGTGATTAAGAAGAATGATTACTATCTTTTCCATCTAAATTCAATAACAAAAATTTATAAATTTATATTTTATTACAAATATAATTTTAACTATTTTATAATATAAAATAAAAAATTGTTAAAAATTGATATTCACAAATCATTCATTGATATTATAAAGTCATTTCCAAAACCTATCAAATAATTAGGTTAGATTAGATCATAAAATGTTTTTGTACATTTGAGTACACACAGATTTCTCGATTTTTTGTCCCAGCAATGTCCTACACCTAGACGACATAATAAACACATTTTTTAAATCACTTCACCATTTCAAGTTATTCATTGAAAAAATATGTTAATAATTCTATTTAAAAAATATATTAATAATTAAAAAAAAAAATTATAGTTTTAAAAAATATTCGAATAAATAAAAGACAAATAGTGATGAAGAGAAGCTATAATGGAATCAAGAATATAGTGAATTTAAAACCATGCAAGGATTGTTATGTTGATTTTAGCGAAAGGTAGTAGATTTTTTTATTATCAAGAATTACTAAAAAAAAATAAGAATTATTAGATGTAATGTTATGATTGCATGGAGAAAATGGACATGCATTTTAATATATATATGACTAAGAAATAAGTTAACATAAAACTCAATGATAATCTCTTAATAATGTAGATTGTGGGAAAAATATAATATTAATAATAATAAAATATAAATATTAATTTATTAATTGTAAAATAAATATAAATTATAATTTGCATAGTTGCATAGGATCTGTTTTAGGAGTAATGTCCCTAGCCAATAACAGGTTGGGAAAACATCACTACTCAAACACTTCATTTAGCTTTGTTTTGTTCTACTATGATCTGTGATAGCTCCGGTCTTAAACTACTAGGCCATGCCACACAGAGACACTTGTGGAAAAACATACACATCCATATAAACATAGAATGACTATTCTATGTATATATAACATATTATTGTGGAAATAAGGGTAAGCCTACACATGCAACATATACAACATACACAGGAAATACTTATCAATTACAACATATGTACCATTACACAACATGTAAATGAACATAAAGCAATACTTATCTTTTATGATAAGACCACTAACTGCGTGCAAACCTCCCACAAACCTCCCAGCCATAGACCACGTTGTTCATCACGCTTAGTAGTAGGTCACGCCCAAGCTAGGACTAAGCTCCTCCCAGGGCAAGAGAATCCTAGACTAGGCTGAGGTCACAGGGAACTACACAGTGCAACTGAAAGGATTTTCTCCACGAGCCTTCTTACGCCCACTACTCATGGACTCTCATTCCCCACATGCCTGTTACACCCCGGGAATATGAACCTTCACTGTTCCACAGTCCATCAACTGCTCCACTTCCCCTCTCAGGGTCTCGGCAACAGGTCGGATCAAGAATTCTCAGGGCTTCGTAGCTAGTGCTGGACTCTCTCTAGGAAAAAACCACTTCTCAACAAACTCTCTCACCTGGAGAGAGTTACTCATAAGCCTGGAAACCTGCCTCTTCAACCACTTTCGACTCAGTTCCAACAAGTTACGGGTGACAACAATAACAACAGGGAAAATGATTATGAACACCCAAAATGGTAACAGTCGAACACTAAGACATAGCAATGCTTAGGCGGTTACAGGATGCGTTGGGATTCTCAGCAAGCAACACAGGACGACTTCATGGTTTCTGGGTTCAGAGATGCGTGAGGGTATGCAGAGGTTAGACGTAGAGTCAAAATAGTTTCAGATGGAGGATGGGTTGCAAACTCCTGCGGAGGATGGATGAATGGGATTCGCCCCCATCACGATTTGACTCTTTGGGTTTTAACTGCATGCACCCAGGTCAACACCTGTCTTCCTGGAGCTGCATGCACTCCATTTAGCATAGGTTCCTTTTCAAGGAACTTAGGACAACACTTGGTCAATTGTCCATTTTAGCCTTTAGGAAATAATAATAAATTATTATCCCCTTTAGAGGTAAGCCCCCTAGCTTAGCCCCTAGGCCCACACACTTAGCCTCCTCCCTTACCCAACCTTGTGGAAGCTTAGTCCCCCATCACTCTTTCTTCATGGTCGGTCTACACGTAGTGATGTAATAATATTAAATATATGAGCATTTACACATATACAATAGTAGGCTCACTGGCCTTTGCATCTAGGCTCTTTGGCCTAATCACCACATAAGCCTCCTAGCTTATCAACTCTCAGCTCACCAGCCTACAAAACATGTTTACAATTCATAAATATAACTGGGGCTCGACCTGGGGATATTACAATCCCCTCCCCTTATTTTTGCATTGTCCTCAATGCAAATTTTTTATACATATATAATTCAAAAATTCTTCAAAAGCTCCAAGATTTAGCTATTGGAAGGCCATTATACACCTAGTGCTTTACCTTCAAGAACCCATTCAGTTATTCATACTGCAACTGAAACTCAATTTCTCTATTCCATAGAGTTGCTTCAAAAAAGAAAGCATTCAACTTATTGTTCCTTGTTACATGCTTCAATTAAACATGACTGAAAGCACTGAATGGTTGTAGATCCATGATGTTCCATCCATTGATAAACTCTCACCAGTGCTATGACTCCACAGATGTAAACACTCTGCTTGTACACCTATTCATTCAGAAGAAACATTAGAACATACATGCAATATATATACAGGAAATTCTAATAACATTATAACCTATATACAAATTAGAAGATATATAACATACAATGAATAAAGAATTGATACTTATCTTTTGATTGAGAATACTTCCATATCAATATGGTTTAGACCAAGGTACCAAACCCCAACAACACTACAACCAAATCTCTCTCTTCCCCACATGCATGTCCCGCCCCAGGAGTGTGCACCTTCACTGTCACACAATCCATCAGTTGTTACACCTCCCTTTCCTTGGGCTTCAGCAACAGGACAGACGAGGAGGCTTAGTGCACCGTGGCTCAAAGAGTTCCAACTGCCCTCAGAGGTATCCAGGTACCCTTCAGGCCTCCTACTGGGGAACCTATCCCCACACTTCTCCCTCCAGGGCTCCAGCCCTATCCAAAGCAACCCAAGGATAAGTGTACACACACTCAGATCCACCAGGGATCCACATAGTAAGATTCATTGTCTCCAATCAACATCTTCCCTGAGCTACTCTTTATAGTCAACATTCCACTTTAATCAACATCATCTCATCTGCATCAACCAAATGCAGTTATCATGAGGGAACATAAAATAATTCATTTAGGAACTCAAACTTAGTTTAAAAAGGAATTCATTTTTTAATTTTTTTTTCAAAACAAGAATTTCTATTTCATAATTCTTCTTGGTTGTTTCCATATTATGCATGCAACCTTCCTTGTGGTTTTCCATAGGCACCAAACTGCATACCATTTTCCTGCAAAGCTTCATCTTGCATACTGCCAACAATTGTCAGTATTTCTTGTACATCATAATTCAATTGAAATATGTACTGAACTTAGAATTTCTTGCACCTAGAAATTCAATCACAATTACCCAACAATTTAATAATATAGAATGACTCGCCATTCTATGCATATGCATGTTCATAGTAATATCTGTAAGTTCATTTCTTATTTTTCTAAACAAGAAAATTTCTTGTAGTCAATGCTCATGTGACTACTTGACTTGCAACTTTCCTGTTGCAATGTTTAACACCTCCCTGAAATGTCCTCAACTTCATGGGTTAACAACATTTCAGATGTTAGTAACAATTATTTCCATGCAATAATATATATATATATATATATATATGCATGTACTTACAAAACAAATTCAATCAATGCATTTAGTATACAATTCTATCACTTACTATGCATGAGTGTAATTCTCAATGCATAATTAATTAGCGCACCTTGCATTGGATTACATAATGCTCTTTATCTTAGTCATGTATCTCACCATCCATAAGTTGGAATTCTGGCCAATGTGTTGACACATTCTCCACACACTTCCTATTGTCTTGATCCAGATGGATATCGATAGCCACCCACCTTTTCCAACTGGCTCAAAACAGTTTTTTGACAATTTTGACAATTTACTATTTTTAGTAGTTTTAACTTCCGGGGCCATTTTGAGGGCCTAAATGAAGGTTTTTTTGGATTGATCTCCTCAAAGATAGATAAAGAAATAATTGAGCCCCCAAAATGAATCTCCTCGGCGATACCTTTCCAACAGGCTATCACACGCCTAAAACAAATATCGTATGCAAAAGTTACGACTCCAGGAAGTTGATGTACTAACTCACCCTAATGGGGCCCACATGATTTTTGGCGCTTCATCTCCTAGGGTTAGGTTTTTGGATGAATAGGGTTTTTGGCATTCTTGTTTATTGTAAAAAGGCCTTCATAGCTGCATTGTAACCTTCTTGCAAATGTGCATTGTCGTCACATCTCTTCTCAGAGATAAGCCGCCACCATTCCAACAAGCTTGTTTCCGTTGCATTTTACAGTTTCAACTTATTTCGTTATTGAATAGAAAATCAATTTTACTGTATCTCTATTATTTTTTATTAAGCACATATTAATAATCTGTATTCATTTCGTTCTAGTCATAAAATCTAGATCATGTCTTCCCAATTAATTGGATGTCTTCCTTTTCGACCCGAACACTACACCAAGAATATAATTATGTGGTGTTCATTAGTGTTAGCAAAAAGGTTGCAGCCCATGTTTTATTTAAAGGTAGGAAGCTTTTAGTACTTGTGTGGCTCATAACCTTTCCATATCCAACCAGGTCCTGGTCTCATACATGACTAGGTTACTGGCATTCATTCCTATAACAAGTTCTTATTTTTTAATTCTTTGGTTATTACCCCATAACCAAATTAACATGACATTCTACTATGTTAGTGTGTGCATTCAAAAGATAAAAATCTTTGAATTAATACAGGCCTTCAAACTTTACCACATCCAGTGGTATGCATTCAATAATATAATCATGTGATTTTATAAAATAACTCTGCCTGAGGAAATTCTTACCTAAATTTCCTTTCAACAATTATGAAAAAAGAGTAATAAAAATTCATACCTGCATGACTACCATTAATAAATTTTATACTACCTGAATGCCTAATGGAAGTAGAAGATTTCATGCTTCTTTTGTCAAACTTATAACCAACACTTTAGCTCTCTATCGTTTCCCTCCTTATGCAACAACATCACCAATAACACTTCCAAACATGCAAGCATTCTTTCCTCTGGCTGACCCAACAGGCCATAACATACTTCCTGCCACAGAAATTGCAACAATTTCTTTCTCCCTATAAAACTTTTCTTTGTTGATCCCAGAAGTCAACAATTCTTCCCAGATTCATGGATCTTCTTGTGCTCCCACTATAATCATTATACATGATTAGTTTTGACCTGAGAACTTTCTAGTCAAATCAATCTTGGTTGCTTTTTCATTTATAGTCCCAAACTAAGCTGATATTAACCTTCAGTTTTCATTAATTTCCTGGATCCAACTATCCCAACTCGTACTTGGATGAATTAAATTCCAAACCAAGTTGTTTTATAGACTCTAGATTCTTCAAAATCTAGTTACTCTTTAGGACTCAACTTCTTCAGCCCTTTCCCGACATAATACTTTAGTACTTGAGGTTTTCTTGTACTCTTCTCTTCCATTTGCCAACTAACCTCAAACTTGACTTGCCTAGGCAATATCTAGCGTATTGTAAGGATGCACATATGCCTCCTTTGCTAGCTACTTAGAATTAAGAGAAATTACTTCTTTCACCTTACCATCATAGCTTCAAGTGGTACCTCCAACCTCTGGAGTTTTCACTCATGGCTCTATGTCTCTTAAGATGGATTCTTGTTAGGCACCATCTCCTCTGCATTCAAAACCATGCATAGAACCATTTTCTTCTTCCCAGTTCCTTATTGATTTCTCTTTAGAAGTCATCACATTTTTAAATTATTTGACTCGATATCTCCATACTCTTGTGGAAATACCTTCACACCCTTGGAGTGCATCCACAATCCTCCACTATTATGGCTTTCCTCCCTAGAGTGTTGACATGCATTCCTATTAGTTGGATATCTATCTCAAGATTTCTTCTTCCATTATCTTAGGATGTTCATGGACTTGATTGCATCCAAGAGTTTTTCCTTGTCTACTTTGCATATTTGCCATCACATATTATGCTGATATTAATTTTCATCATTCCATTATTATTTGGATTCCTTTGATTCAACTCCTACATGAACGAATTATAATTCCATAAAACCTTCCTTCCTTATTCCCATTCTTTGCTTCTCCATGCGAACTTATGGTTCATGCATTATCATGTATTGTAGATGGAATTCTCCACCTAGAATTCACATTTGATGTGCAAGGATTGTATCTTGGACTATCTTCCCCAAACAAGAATCCCATTTGGGGTTTCCATGTTGCTTATCGAACCCAACATCCGATCCGACGACTTCTGAAAAATATCAGATGTAGAATAAAGAATTTTCCCTGTCTTTCTTCCTTCTTTCATCTATCTGAAGACATCTCTAGCACTTTTTATGTTTTAGTGTAACCATTACACCTAGAATCCTCTTTCTGAGACCTTCCCAATCACATCTTCCTTGCTCAATTCTGAGCCTTGAGAATAAAGCAATGATCCTTTAAAACTTGTGCTTCTTCTCCGATGGACTTCTTGTGCAACGATCTCTTTTCTCTGAGCTAATGGCTCTTAAATCTTTACTAGACCCTATCAAAAAGTTCCTAGGTACTCAGTATTCTTTTGATGTGGGTTCGAACCAGATGAAACCCACCTGCTTCCTTCCTAACCCTTTTCCCTTCTTTAACATAGTTTTCAGGCACTAGCCCCCATTTTGCTTGTATGGGACCATGGTTGTGACCAAGTGCTAAATCCATAGGTTCTTACTTAGACTTCAAAAATTTTCAAATCACAACACAACAATCTTTCAGAGTTCCGAGTTAACGAACTCGCGAAGTAGGGTGGATCAATCATCCACTACTACTCAGCATTCGACCACTGACACTCGCTATGGAATATCTAGCGTCTGAGTTCTAGTACTTCGAAGCTTCGGGACTTCAGAGGGTTTTTCATCTGCACACCCCCAATACCTCAAACTGTTAATATTCGAACACTCCTTGTCAACTGTGTTTTGGATTGTGGAACCCCTTGGAGAGTTAACTCCCATGCAACTTGGGTCCCTGCAAAGCCTCCTGGTCGTCGATCTTGATGTATCGTGATCAACGCCAGTGTGTGTCCTCGGACCTTTAACTACGTTAAGTAACCTTGGGTCACACTAACCATTCTCATACAGAGTGTTGCGTGGTTGTTTACTAGCGTCTGACACATTGTCCAGTCAGATGGGTGACATGTGTCATGTTCCAACTGGCATTTCAATCTCTGACGGGTTTGAAACCCACTGACACGTGGCACACAACCCATGTGTCCACGTCAATCTGAGTGACATCATCATGCCATGCTACTCCGAAGCTTTGGAACTTCAGTTTCTGGAAGCTTTCACGCTTGCTTCCTTCCAATCTCTCGAATTTCGAACTTTCGGACTTCTCTACTGTCCCGGTCCACCTAGTACAATTGTCACCAACTCAAGTGGTGGCACATGGTATGCCTAGAAAGGTCCACGTCACACGTGGCGATGTCATCTAGACCCACTTCTCTCGATAGCCGAACTTTGAAGTTACGATCTGCCATGAGATCTAACAGTCAGGCGTCTCCCCAGATCTACAATGTAGATCTCTCCTGGGACTTCGGAGCTTTGGGCTTCAACCCTTCTCTTATTTCTGGTATAAGAATTCACTAAAGTCACAAAGTCTGAAGGGATTCGAGGTTAACTCTTTTGCACCTTCCCTAGATCTGATGGTCGTAAGGTATTTCCCTTCCTTCCGAAAACATCCTACGGTGCAAAACAAACTATGTTGCTTTGCAGATTTCCAAAGGAATTCACGACTAACTGCCTCGCAATATTACCAGATCTGATGGTCGTGAAGGATTTTCCTTCTCTCGAAGAGATCCTAAGGTCCACATTAGTTTGCATCCCAATACCACTTCTATCGTGGTTTTATGACATGGCTACTCCTCCTGAGCTTTGTAACAAGACCAAGGTAACTTATTGGCACTCAAGAAGGTTTTAAGGTTCAAAATTGGTTCTCCAGACACAATTTCCTCTTGAAACCTTGGGTCCAATGATTACTTTTCCAGCCCATTCAGGCTCAGTGTTAAAACCTTGGCTCTGAACTCGAATTTTGTCTACTTCGACAACAATTCTTTCCGAAATGTTTGCTTCAAATTCTAGTAACATGGCTCATCCAGGATTAGTGTTGAAAAACCTTGCTCTGATACCAAATTGTAACGTCCCCAGCCACCAACAGGCCAGGTAAACGCCACTACTCGGACACTTCACTTAGCTTTGCCTTGTTCTGCTTTGATATGTGACAACTCCAGCCTTAAACTACTGGGCTATGCCACACAGAGACACTTGCGGAAAAAAATACACATCCATATAAACATAGAATGACTATTCTATGTATATATAACATATTATTGTGGAAATAACAATAATCCTACACATGCAACATATACAACATACACAGGAAATACTCATCAATTACAACACATGTACCATTACACAACATGTAAATGAACATAAAGCGATATTTATCTTTTATTATAAGACCATCAACTGCGTGCAGACCTTCCATGAACCTCCCAGCCATAGACCATGTTGTTCATCATGCTCAACAATAGGTCACCCCTGAGTTGGGACTAAGCTCCAACCAGGGCAAGGGAATCCTAGACTAGGCTAAGGTCACAGGAAACTACACAGTGCAACTGGAACGATTCTCTCCAAGAGATTTCTTACGCCCACTACTCATGGACTCTCATTCCCCACATGGATGTTCCACCCTAGGAATATGCACCTTTATTGTTCTAGAGTCCATCGACTGCTCCACTTCCCCTCTCAGGGTCTCAGCAATAGGCCGGATCAGGAATTGTCAGGGCTCTGTAGTTGGTGTTGGACTCTCTCTAGGAGAAAACCACTTCCCAACAAACTCTCTCACCTAAAGAGAGCTGCCTACATGCCTGACAACCTGCCTCTTCAACCACTTTCGACTCAGTTCTAGCAAGGTACGGGTGACAAAAACAACAATAGAGAAAACGATTATGAACACCCAAAATGATAACAATCGAACACTAAGACATAGCAACTCTCAAGTGGTTACAGGATGTGTCGGGCTTCTCAGCAAGAAACACAGGAGGACTTCATGGTTTTTGGGTTCAGAGATGTGTGAGGGTATGCATAGGTTAGACGCAGAGGAAAAACAGTTTCAGATGGAGGATGGCCCATGAACTCCGGCGGAGGATGGATGAATGGAAATCACTTCCACCACGGGTTGACTCTTTGGGTTTTAACTATATGCACCCAGGTCGACACATGTCTTCCTAGAGCTGCATACACTCCATTTATCATACATTCCTTTTCAAGGAACTTAGGACAACACTTGGTCAATTTTCCATCTTAGCCTTTAGGAAAGAATAATAAATTATTATCCCCTTTAGAGGTAAGCCCCCTAGATTAGCCCCTAGGCCCACACAGTTATCCTCCTCCCTTACCCAACCTTGTGGAAGCTTAGTCCCCCATCACTCTTTCTTCGTGGAATGTCCCTAATTGGATGGGAACTCTTTTGAGAACTTGAGAGCTTTTTGAGAGATTCAATATCAAGGAACTGGGAGCTTGGGAACCCGTTTTCTAAAATGAGAGATTTAAATTAGAATTATATTAAATTAAAATGTAAATATTTGTATTCCATTATTACAAATACATAATTTATTATAAATATTTTCATTATATTTATTTAAAATATCACTATAAAACTAAGACTAAACTACATGTAAATATTATTTCAAAAATTAGTTAAGTAAAAAAATTAATAATACTCACTTTGTAGTTGATATCAACCAACCATGTCATTGACTTCTATTGTATTTTCATATTAGAAGAGTAGTACTATTTTGTTTTTACCAATCAAAAAATAATAATGCTTCAAAATTACAAAGATGTTTGAAGTTTATATGCGTAATGTTTAATTTTAAAAAGATGTTAAAATTGTATATATGTATTTTAATTTTGTTTATCATTTTCTAATGGAATATTTATGGATATTAAAGTTTCATTGTTGTGTTAAATATATTCATATAATTATTAGCACAAATTAAATTATAAATTTCAATATAGTAGTTGTTGCAATATGAGAAACATTGCCCTGGATTGACCTTCAATTTAATTGAAATACGATTTAAAATGATGATGATGGGGATTAACTTCCACTAAGACCAAATTGGTCTATAGGACCTTAAGAGGGTAAGTGATTACTTGCTATTCTTTAAAATTTTGTTTATGTGCTCGAAAAATATTAAGAAAAGTTTTTAGAGATCACCATACTTTTGTTGAGTTAATGTAACACCCTGTTTCCCCCAGTTTGTAAAAATAACGGGACTGGCCAAGAACTATGGCAAACTCATAAATGTGAATATGTGATGTAAATGGACCTTGAGGAAAAGGTCAATGAATGTGAATAACATCATGAATTTTATTGCAGGACTGTTGAGAGGGGATGTGCAGAAAAAGAGACCACGATGGCGGTGGAAGGCACCTGGGAAGGTGGCGTTAACTTCCACCGAGAATTAATATCGTATTTGGACTCCACTGGCCCAGAGAACCAAAAGCGGCTTGTTGGCCCCAAATTAAATGTATCGCAGGCTAGTAGGTAGATGGCTTAATGAGGGATGGGCAGGTGAACCACCCATCCATAGAGTCGTCAGGCTTGATCAGCACGAGGGTAATCGCGCCACACGCAACCTCGCAAGAGGATAAGCATGGGGTAGAAGTGATTGGGGGCAGACGCGAGGGGAGAACCTTGGCATTACGTAGAGTGAGTGATAGCAGAGAGGAAGGATTGCAACCTTCGCTCCTGGTCACTGGCAAACAGAGACGCAGTCTCACAACATTGTGGTCTTAGCTCCGGGGTGGCTAGTGGTAAATTCGTTGGGAGTCGCTAAGCCTACGGTTGGGTGGAAACGAGCACCCCTCTCAGCAGTTGCACTCACTTCTGGTGTTATTTCCGATAATTGTTTTACATATTGCATCTTGAAATTCATATGCTGACATATATGCTCATAAACTGTGAAATTGTGAACGATTACAGTATAAGAATGTATGTGCAGTGTTTTGATGAGAAATGGTAGATATATGCTTATAACAGAAAAACCATGCATGGCTTATGTTGATAAATGAATTTAATTATGCATGAGTTGAACCAAGTCAGAATTCCAGTCCGTTCTCGAGAATTTTTTTCTCCTTATTTGTCTCCAGGAATGCCCGGAATAGATCTCTTCACAGAGATTCCCTCCTTGGAAAGGTTTACCAAGAACCTAGAAAGAGGACTTGAATGTGCAAGTCTTAACAACCCTATACGAGGAGGAATGACCCTCTTAAAATACCGAAGTAGCAGCGTAGGGATAAGTATCGATTGACAGACGAGATCCCGTCGGAAGATCCATGGTCATTCACAGTCGTTAGATTGATGAAAGAAACAAGGGCGTTACATACCTTGCCCCTTTTCATCTATCTTCGTGAATAACGAGGAAATAGGGATCGTAGAACCCCAAGGTCCATGAGAACATCTGGACCATTGATTTTTCCACGTCTAGGAAGTAGTGGGAGAGTGCGCGACGTGGGACAGATCTGAGCTATCAGATCTTAGCTAGAAAAACTCGACAGCCGTTGGATCTGTTAAGAGATGCATGAGGGTTAAGCCCTCGTGAACAAGGGCGAAAGTCCCGAGAGAGGAGACGGTATCGGGGATTCAAGATTCAGGATTCCAGAAGTTCTGATGATAAGGGATCGGGACACTCCATGGTGAAAGTTCTGATATAGATCTAGATCGTCCATTCGTGAAGGACACGTGGCGGAGATCGAGAGTCCATCGGTATTTCGGATACGGGGATTCGAGTTGACAAAGGATTTGCGTCACTGGGAGTCGCAAGTCGCAAAATCGCGAAACAACGAGGACCGTTCATCTGAGGGAGGACACGTGGATGATAATTCCTCGACCCCTCTCCGCCTTTGAAAGCAATGCACGAACATGATCCCTTTGGAGGATCCCAGGGTCTGTAATGATCATTTGATTTAAGAAAGAGACGCAGGCATTAATGCCACCACCCATTCTTTTTCCCTTGCAAGAGATGAATGAATCGGGACCATAGACCCCATGGTCCATGGAAGTGCCTGGACCATCCATCTATAGAGCACACATGGCCGTTGGTAAGCGCTTCGGCGTTTCGGCACCTAGGAAACAAAAGGGCAAAGAACCCTTGTCTTCGCGAGTCGCAAAATTTCGATCACCGAATCCTCGAAATGGCGTAAGGTGTGATTAAGATTGAAAAAAGCCAGGATTTGACCATGACCATTGATCATCCCAAAAAGAGCATGACCGTCGATCTTGGTTGAGGGTCGCCGCCGTCCATCGAAGGGACACGTGGCTGCTGGTCGACGTATCGGCATTTCGACATCCGGGGAACCAAAAGGCAAGAAACCTTGCCTTCACGAGTCACGAAATCTCGATGCTCGAAATCCCGTGGATCGTTGGATCCATGCTCCTAAGAGTCGTCGATCTCTTA
The DNA here is from genome assembly GCA_009831015.1 of Picea engelmannii. NCBI lineage: Eukaryota > Viridiplantae > Streptophyta > Pinopsida > Pinales > Pinaceae > Picea > Picea engelmannii. The sequence continues at coordinate 33,123 of ML834277.1, forward strand.
CACGACTTTCCATATCGAAATTCAGAGATTTGAATGACGAAGAGTCTTGGAGTCATTGCATTTCGAACTCTCGAGTACCGAAACCCTGAAAGGATCCATACCGTTGGATCAGGGGAGGCTTACGGCTGTCGATGATCCTTTGGAGGGAAACTTTGGAGACCTCAGAAGTTTCGGGGATTTGAATGGGGAAAGGCAGAAGTCGTGTATCGCGATTCCCTGAATCGCGAAAAGCCGATAATCTCTTGGGTGACTTAAGCGCGTGGACACCGTATAGGGTCACGTAGACAAGACCCTAAGAGAGAAACTTGCCTCTCGCCAGCCCCGTCGGGGTTTGGCATTTCGTTGTTTCAAGCTTCGGGGTTTGCAAAGTCGAGGGACTCGATGTTCCGGTAGCACTGAGTCACGAAGTGCGAAAAGACGTTGTGATGCTTCGGCCCATAGTCGTGAACTACAATCATATGGAGGTGGAAAAAGGAAAGAGCTAGCCTACGCTAAGCCCCATAGGACTTTGGGGATTTTGATTGTTGAGAAATCAACGAAAAAGTTTGTTTTGCGTAGTGGGTATATGACAGTTAAAATGTTAGAAAGGTTGGTAGTGTGACAAATATTTTGAAAATGAGATCTAATATGTGTATAGGTTGTACAATCTAAGAGAAAGTGTTTTTCATCTTCAACTTTCTTAGTGTCACAAAGATGACACACTCTTTCATTCCATGGCATTTTAGGAATTGACCAACCCTAATTTCACTATGGAGCTCGTGAGAATTTGTTCTTATCTTAGCAATGCTTATTTTTTTCTTTACACTTGGCAAAATAGATAGATAATTTTGATCTTCTAGATTAGGGTTGATTACATCTTTATAATACCTTAATTTTCTTTTTTCCTTTAACTCTTTATCACACCACATTTTCTCCTTAAATTTTCATTTGACATTTTTTTTTAATAGTATCTTTATTCCATGATTCCACAATAGTTTAGCTAAGACGAGACATCTTTATGCCATCCTCTCCGATTTGAAACAAATATAGGAAGCCTCTTGTCTTCCATGTTGTTTAACTTGCGCTTATACATTAGGTATAAGAGGGGGGTAGGGTATGTATACCTCCGTAGACTTTACCAAACAAGGGGGTCATACACCAATTTGGTGTGGCTTGGCCGTGACCTTAAAAATAGATTATTATTATTATTATTATTATTATAAGAACATTGTAATCTAAAATATTTTTTATATTTTTTTAATATATATTATTGTTCCTCCCAACTTCATTTTTCTTGTAAATTTGGGGGAAGCTTCTACTTGTCCCAGACACTTCCCAACGTTCCCAATTTTAAGAAACTCTTGCAACATAGATAATTTGATATAAATATGGATGAGATGTATAAAAAAAATATTAATGTCAATGAAAAAATCTGTAATATCAAAGTTGTAAGAGTAATTGAATAAATATTAATTATAAAATATATTCAAAATATAAATATAAACCAAAAGAGATCCATCTTGATCCAATTTTTAAAACACAAAAATATTTACTCTTTATTGGATCTACACTAATCTTAATGTGGTAACCCTATGTTACAATTTTTTGAAAAGGTAAAGTTTTTCTGGCAGCAATGAACACAATTAAACATTAGCCTTATTTAGTTGTTTTACTAAATGTTCTTTTTTGAAATTTGGTGATATAAATTTTTTTTTGTTGTTCAAAATCTATTTCTGCATTCAAAATCTATTTCTGAATGCAGAAATAGATTTAGCATGAAAAATTTACATTCTAATTATACAAAAATAATCACTTAAATCTATGAATCCAACAATTTTTAGTTAAATTTAAAACAAATATTCCAAGAAAAAATCATCATTTAATAAAACATTTAAATATAAAATCTCTACTAGAAATAGTCTTTATAGTCTTTATTTGTTACTTACATATGATAGAGTAACTTACTCAACTCGTTCTTCTGATGTATAAAAATTCAAGTAACCCGTATCTCTGCGACGTACAACTAATTCCACATGTTTTAATAGATTCATTATTTCTGAATGTATCTGGTCTTAATATTTTAAATAGCTGTCGGTCCACGTTAGTAATGCTATTGCGTGCATTAGGTGTAGTGTTTGGACAGGTCCTTTTAGAGAGTATCTGGACAATTGAATATGAGGCAGTACATGGTCCACGTTAGTAATGCTATGCACAGGTCCTTTTGGAGAATATTTGGATAATAGGCATTAATATGGACAGGTCCTTCTGGAGACTTTTTGGACAGTTGAATATTGGATTTTTGAGACATTATTATCCAATTCTAATATGGACAGGTTCTTTTGGAAAATATTTGGAGAGTTGAATATTGGATTTTTGAGACAAATTATTATTCAATTTTAAATGATATAATTATAACTGTACATTTTCATTAATGTATAAATATATTCAACATTTACTCTCAAAAATTTTATATCCTCTTTATATATTAATGGAAGGGTGTTGGCTAAATTTTTTATTTTTTGGGAATTTTGGTCTAGCGATGTGAATTTGGACAAAATCTCTATTTTTTGTTGTTTAAATTGTATTTCTGAATGCATAAATGGATTCAACTTGATGAAAAAATTCCACTTTTTGGGATTTTTGGCTGGAATCTGGGGATGTAAATTTGGACAAAATCACTATTTTCTATTGTTTAAATTGTATTTAAGAATGCATAAATGGATTCATGATAATGAAAAAATCTTGAGACACTAAGATTATACAAACTTAGCCACTCAAATCTTCAGATCCAACCATTCATCACCAAATTTCTTACAAAATCAAACCAAAAAAGTTACCCTGAAAAACCTGAAAAACCTCATGTCCTTCTCTTCCTTAATTTTGAAAGTACCATAAAAAAAAACCTCATGTCCTCCTTATATATTAAAGAATTGCTCCTCCTTATATATTAAAGAATTGGGATTATTTATTAAGTACATATGGCTGGACAATGGCACAGTGGGCATTAATATGGACGGGTCCTTTTGGAGAGTATTTGGATAGTTGAATCTCAGGGATTAATATCATCACTTACCTCACCTGAGAGTTGACGGATACAAAAGTTTAGGACATCATCACTTACGTCACCGGTGGAGAACAGTATTATTGTTTTGTCATGTATGTTTGGATGTGATCTACCAGGTTGGGTAACATAATGTTTTGGCTTCATATGAAATAGCTGAAGTCATTTTTTTTAATGTGGTTTGTTGAACTTTCTATTTTATGAGTTTTTTGGCGATGTAAATTTGGACAAAATCGTTATTTTTTATTATTTAAATTGTATTTCTGAATGCATAAATGAATTCAGCTTGATGAAAAACTTTTGGAGCACTCCGATTCTACAGATTTAGCCACTCAAATATTCAGATCCAACTATTCATCACAGGATTTCGAGCAAAATCAAACTAAAAAAAGTTAAGAAAAACCTCCAAAAAGTAAAACTTTTAAACTACTACATTTTTATTGGGACTGACTTAATAAGGACAAATTTAAATTTTTTTAGCTGCAATTTTAATTAGAAAATGTCACATCCCAACATTCTTATGAGCACATCCCTAAGGCCCTATTTCTTGGTTTGCTTTTTCTTTTTTTAAATCAAAACAGAATATAGCATTTTTATATGTTAAAAGGGGTCTGCCCCTTAGTTACAACATTTACATACATTAATATTATATTCTAACAGAGATTTCAACAGTAACAGATAATATTATTATCTGACAAAAATTCCAAACTAGTTTTTCAGGCAATTTCACAAGTGACTTGCTTAATAAACTATTCCAAAAAACATGCAATTTTAAAGAACATGCATGATAAGATGAACATTGCCTTGCTTCTTGTCTCTCATTCCGATGCAATTTTAAAGAACATGCATGATAAGATGAACATTGCCTTGCTTCTTGTCTCTCATTCCGATCAGATGAGGACTTTGTTCCTTGATTTCCATTGGGTCATTGTTTTGACTCACTGCCTCATCCTCCCTCATGCCATGAAGTCACATTCTAGAACCTAGATCGTTGGAGGCTAAGAAAGTGTTTCCATTAGCGAAGTTGCTACAAGATTGCGCAATTTATTCAATCGTTTTCTTTTGGAGTAAGATGAGGGCCATGATATTGGCATTGTGCGAACTATTGGCCTGCTCCATATCTTCTGGTTTCCCTAAGATAAGCACAAGTTCCTTGTTGTTGGCTTGAGTGACCTCCTCATCCCTTCTAAAAGCTTCTTGAAACTTCCTAATGGATAAATTTTGCACGAGGTGGTTCTTGCGACCAGAACCTAAAATATCCCTACAACGCCCCTTGAGGGAGCTCCTTGGTATATATAAAGAAACAACTAGAAATTAAAACAACCATTTCCCCCTTCGGCATTCAATTCCACAATAGAAACACTAATAGACAATTCCAAATCAGTACCTAGGACTTGCCTAGAGAAGAAAATAGAATTTACTCGCATTGAGTCTGTGCCTACTTGAAACGTTGCCCTTGAACTTCGCCGATCCTTCGTAGTTCTCGTGCACCATTATTCCTGATCGAATAATCAGTCGACCGAAGACACGGCCCCCGAGCCTCACATTCTCTCCTGTACTAACCCTGCCAGATCATCCCATTGAGTCCCCCTCCAACGTGCAAACCACCCCAACACTTACATCCATCGTCCCATATATCCTACAACGTCGACAAAAATCAGATGCATTAAGCTCGAGCTCGAAATGAATGTTAAAGTGTGAGAGCCTCGTAGGCCACATGCCCATCGTCCCTGCTTGCTTTCGAGCTCTGACTTCGGAGTAAATGATATTTGGACCCAGGTACATTGTTTGGTTATGGAATTTGAAGGGTGCTTGGAACACTATTTTTTCAAAGGAACATTGATGAGGTTCTTTGCTAGCTTTTCCCAAAGATCTATTTCACCATTGAGCTGCTTTTGATATGAAAGAAAATGAATTTGGTCAAAGTGGTGAATTAGATGACTATTAACAAGTCCTTGGCACTATCAATTTTTGTATTTCTTCATTTTTGATAATGAGGAGGCCACATCATATTAGGTTGTTGGAAAAGATCCTAATTCATAGGCATAATTTACTATTTGGATTAGTCGAAATCATGGATTGTTCCACCGCATCTATGTTGGCCCTCAACTAAGTTTAGGGGAAACTTTGGTCAGTTTTGAAGGTTTTGTCCCACTTTTGGACTTCGACACATTGGTCGAAGTAGGAGCACCTAGGTGGAGCTGAGATCGTGGATCTCACCTATTTTGAGGGTTATGTGGACCCAGTAAGGGGTCATCTAGGGTTTTGTAACGGGTTTATGGAATGTCGACGTCTTATTGTAAGATTTTGTAAAGTATAAATAAAGATGAATGTAGTGTAGAAGTGGTAGTTCTGTGTGCGAAATAGTGCTTTGTGCGAAGGAATGTATGTGGTCGAGGCTTTGTGCTCGAGTGTGATTTTGTAGAAGGTGCTAAGTGTTGTGATAAAAGATTTTGGCTTTGTGCATTTGACTTAGTTTTGGAAGGTAAAGAAGGAGGATCTAGTGCTTAGTGTGCAGGTCTCCTGTCTTGTGCGAAGTTTGACTCTATGGCTTAGTGCACAGAAGGAGAACCTAGTGCTTAGTGCACAGATCTCTTGTCTTGTCTTGTGCGAGGTTCAACTATGTGTCTTAGTGCACATGAGTGACTCAATGTAAGATTTTGGCGAATAATAAAGAGACGAAGCAATTTGTGGACGTAGTGTGTCGTGGTTTGCTTTGTGCAGTGTCATTTCTGTTATGCTTTTGCTTAGTGCTTTGATTATTATGTGTAATGAATATATATTTTGTTGCTTAAGTATTTTACTTATGTTAAAGGGTAAATGAATGCTATACTTAACTCACAGTGTTAAGTGCTCAGGGTGCATAATCACTTGTTGTTACTATGGTTATTTGTCTTAGATTATGCTCTATGGTGTTAATGAGGTTAATAAACTAATTCATGTTCACTTCCTAAGCATTAACAAAATATTCTGCGAAGTTCTCTTATCACAGAGTCATGTCCAAGCCCAGCTACAGACACCTGCATCCTGTAACCCCCCCTCAAGTGAGACTTCTCCTGCTTTGCAGGTGTTGCTAAAAGGGTCGGTAGTCGAGGTTTTGTTGGTGCGTTGTTAAGCGTTGAACCTTGCATCTGCCCCTGTGCAAACAAATGGTTCTGTTGCCGGGACTTGAAATTGTGATTGTCGGGACCTGAAATTGTGATTGTCGGGACCTGAAATTGTGATTGTTGGGAACTGAATTAAAGAAAAAGAAAAATCTTTGTGCGTAGGTCTACTGCTGATGTGTGCAGTAATCTGCTTGACTTGTGAAGCTTTGTGCCAAGAAAGTAAGTTGTTCTGAAGAAAATAGGTAAGATTCTAAAAGAGGCAAGCTTTGTGTTTTGGTAAGAGAAAGATACGTGAATTTTTTTGTTTTGAAAGCATGAATTTAAGTATGTTTAATAGATTTTGTCCTAGTCTAAAGGCTAGGGCACAGTTGAAAGAAAGAGTTGATTTGACTAAATTTAATGGAAATAAAGAAAGATATGTTATTCCTATGCATAGAAAGAGTTTTTGGACTAATAAGTGGAAGCAGGAACCTAGAAAGAATTTTTGCAGATTGCAGGTCCAACACTATGATCCTAGGGGAAGTGCGCAGTACATAAAAGATTGAGGAACATTTAAGAGAAAAACATGATTTACTTTGTGTTATAATTGCAGAAGGTCGGGACATCTTGCTAAGGAATGTCATGAGGTAGGCCTTATTTGTCTTTGTTGTAAGATTGTTGGTCATGAGGTTGAGGATTGTCCAAGGATTATTGCTAAAGTTGAAGGGAGGGACATAAGAAACGAAAATTATGAAAAGAGTCAAGAGAGTAAGGGTATGTTAGAAAGTCATAAAGAGAAAAGGTCACAGGAAGTTTAGACTATGTTAATACAGTTGGAAGAAACGATGGATGTTCATAAAGATGTCAGTTTACTAGAAAGCCTGAAAGAAAAACATCCCATAAGTGCAAGAATAAAAGAATTCGACATAGATTGTATAGTCTTGGATGAAGAAACACAAGTCAATATTATGACAGAAGAAACTTGGGAAGGTTTGGGAAAGCCTATTGTGGTACCTTCTTTAGGAAGGATAGGCTTGTTTAAGGGCAAGATGATAAATTTATGTGGAAGAGTAACAACTGTACCTATTATTGTTCATGGAACATCGACTGAAGAATAATTTGAAGTCATTGGGTTTGTTGAGAACAATGCCCCTTTCCCACTTTTGTTCAGTAAGACTTGGATTGAGAAGGATTAGATCAGAAGGAAAGAAGAGGAAGAAGCTACCGAAAAGAAAAAGAAAGAATTAAGGGATCTCATAGCCAGGAAAATATACCAACTAAGAGAAGAACGAGAGGATAAGTCGAAGCAACAGAGAAAAGTAACAACACAGGAGGGACATAAAGCAAAAGAATTAGCCATCAAGGTTGAAAGAATGCAAGAAGGCTTGAAGGACTTAACTATCCAAGAGAGAAGTGTGCCCACTCAGGAAGTGTTAAGAAAATCGAAATTAACTTTAGAACCTTTGAGTGTACCTCAATATTGAGAAGCCACTGCGCTAGGGGAAAATAAGAATAAAAATGGAAAGAGGATTCCAGAAACATTTAAAGAGACTCAGATAACAAGAAACAAGGCAAGGAAGCTCAATAAAAAGAAGGCTAAGGTGGAAAAGCTACAAGAAGTTAAGGAAACTAGATGGAAGACTTCACAGACCGAAACCTCGCAGGAGGCAAGTTCACAAAGTTTGAACCTCGCTGGAACAGTAGGTCCGCATTGATTTGGACTTCGCCCTGATGAAGTTATATAACTGTTGGAGGTGCCTTGACCGTTAGAATGACACTCCAGAACGGTTAGGAAACACATTAATGGGTTTATAGACTGCTTTTGGACGTTGAAACCGCGCCATAACAACTAGATTTACATTAATGGGAGCATTTAACTTTAGTTATTGTCTATTGGAAGATCCATCACGCCGCCTCACTTATTTAACTCGTCGATTGTGGCGCTGGGACCAATTTTTGCTACCCATGACTGATTGAACTAAGTCAAGAATTATCCAACTGTCAAACCGTGTTGCCTGTCGTTATCTGAAAGTATACCCTGCCTATCTGTTTGTCTATCCGTTGTCTATTAAAAAGATAGAATGTCATGCGAACCCAGGGACTTGGAGAAGTCGGTCGAGGAAGTTCTTAGGAAATTCATGGTCGAAGTATTAGAGGCAGGTTTGAAGGCATACAAAAGGGAACATAGAGAAATGACTGCCGCAAGAGTAGCCCAGCTAAGAAGGCTTGTTGATACAACATAAGCTCGGTTCCAGAGAGCTCAGGAAGAGAAGGAGAAGGCTACAAAAGCCTTGCAAAAGGAGAAAGACGAAGTCCTAGTATCGTTAAAAGTAGCGTAGGACAGTGTAGTTGCCTATGAAAGCGAGAAAGCAAAGCTTCAGGCGAAGCTTTAGGAGGAAAAGAAAGTTGGCGAAGCCCAACTACAGAAGGAAAAAGAGCAGCTGCTCGTAGAGCAGGCCGTGGTCAAAGAAGCAGTAAGCAAAATGTGTCGTTGTGTGCCAGGATTAGTACAGGAGGAGCAAGAGACTATCAAAGCTCAAGTAGTGAATCTCATAGAGACCCTACAGTAGTTTTAGGCTAGGATAGCCAAAATGGAGGCTTGAACAGTGCTGAGCACCCCTCAAGAGGTGCGTGACCAGAGGGAGGAGTTTGCCAAAAATACAGTAGAAAGTATAAAATCCCTCGCCTCGGCATGTAAACAGTTGAGTGACAAAAGCGCCCAAACATATGAACGCCTCGCCAAGGATCCAAAGTTAAAGAAGCTAGAGGCTCAGTTACAGGAGGCACAACAACAAGCATTTTCATTGCAGGCGCAGATGAAGCTACTCACAACAGTGGAAAGGATGAAGAGATCCCAGGAGCAATGCACAATACATCATCAGATCACTGCCCTCCATGGTAAGGTGATGGAAGTAACACAAAAGTTACAACCTGTGCAGGATGAAGCTTGCAAGGTGTTCGAGGAGATCGATAGCTAGGGTTCACAATTATATCAAGTAGTCGTAGCAATAGAACAATGCCTAGAAGGGTTTGTTACAGAGCAGATAGTCCAGGAGCTCGTTGAGAAGGAGGCTTAGTGAGGTAGCAAGTCGAGGCAGTTCAACTTAAGCGTGAGGATTTTGAAGTAGCATTGTCCTGACTTGAGTGACTCGGGACAAGTCACAGGTGAGTGTTGGGGGTCTGTTGGCCCTCGACCAAGTTTTTGGGAAACTCTGGTCAGTTTTGGAATTTTTGGCCCACTTTTGGACTTTGACATGTTGGTCGAAGTAGGAGCGTCAAGGCAGAGCTGAGATCACATATCTCACCTATTTTGAGGGTTATGTGGACCCAGTAAGGGGTCCTCTAGGGTTTTGTAACAGGTTTATGGGATGTCAACCCATGGGTTTTCCCCATGTTTAGGCCTTATTGTAAGATTTTGTAAAGTATAAATAAAGAGGAATGTAGTGTAGAAGTTGTAGTTCTATGTGCGAAGTAGTGCTTTGTGCGAAGGAATGTATGTGGTCGAGGCTTTGTGCTCGACTGTGATTTTGTAGAAGGTGATAAGTTTCGTGATAAGACATTTTGGCTCTATGCATTTGACCTAGTTTAGGAAGGTAAAGGAGGATCTAGTGCTTAGTGCATAGATCTCTTGTCTTATGTGAAGTTCGACTCTGCGGCTTAGTGCACAGAAGGAGGATCTAGTGCTTAGTCTGCAAATCTCCTGTCTTGTGCAAAGTTTGACTCTGTGGCATAGTGCACATGAGTGACTGGATGCAATATTTTGGCGAATAATAAAGAGGCGAAGCATTTTGTGGATGTAGCCCCACCCTGGGGTGAACGACGTATATCTGGTGTCTCGTGGTTTTCTTTGTGTAGTGTCATTTATTTTATGCTTTTTCTTAGTGCTTTGATTATTATGTTTAATGAACATATATTTTGTTTCTTAAGTATTTTACTTATGTTAAAGGGTAAATGACTGCTAGACTTAACTCACAATGCTAAGCGCTAAGTGCTCAGGGTGCATAATCACTTGTTGTTACTGCGCTTATATGTCTTTGATTATGCTCTGCGGTGTTAATGAGGTTAATAAACTAATGCATGTTCACTTCCTAAGAGTTAACAAAATATTATCTGAAGTTCTCTTATCACAGAGTCGTGTCCCAACCTGGTTACAGACACCTACGTCCTGTAACCCCCCCTGCTTCTACTTCGGGTAAGACTTCGCCTGCTTCGCAGGTGTTGCCGAAAGGGTCGGTAGTCAGGGTTTTGTTGGTGCGCTATTAAGTGTTGAACCCTGGGTCTTCCCCTGTGCCAACAACCTACTACCCATAATGTTGGTTTCCTTGTTACCTACCTCTTAAAGCTGAGTTTGACTCTTTTTAATTGTCTTGTTTACTTCATTAGCAAACATCGCTACCTTTGGGTATATTATACAAATTCTATGGGACACATTTCTTTCTTGGTCATTCTAGTTTAACATGAATCTTTTGGTTCAAAGACCTACAAAATTACGATGAGGCAAAGCATGATCCTAAGTGGTTTCCAAGGACAAGTAATATTCCATAATCTTATGGCCTTTGACATTAAACTTTGTTATATAAAAAATTACAATTCTTTGTTGCACATCTACAATTTAACATACTCTTTCACAGTTTTGTTACAAGTCAATCTAAAAATGAATGCTTAGATTTAACTAATGGGTTGGGAAAGCAAGTAAAAAAAAAGGTATAAATATAAGATAAAATCTCTACACTTACATGAATCACTTCATCACTCAACAAGTCTTAAATTCACCTTACAAATTAACATCCTACCGACTCATCTACATTACATCAAAACAAGTATAAATATAAGATAAAATCTCTACACTTACATGAATCACTTCATCACTCAACAAGTCTTAAATGCACCTTACAAATTAACATCCTACCCACTCATTTACATTACATCAAAACAAGTCTTAAATGCACCTTACAAATTAACAACCTACCCACTCATTTACATTGCATCAAAATATGAAAATTAAAATGAAAGACAACTTTGTCCATGATATGCACATTTCATCCATAGTTACACCAATTATGTTATACCTTGGCTTTAATGATAAGGATTATTGTCCATAAGGTGTCACCTAGGGTTGTTTCAAGATATGATTTTTGGGCTTTAATGCTAAAGATTATTGCCCATAAGGTGTCACCTAGGGTTGTTTCAAAAAAATGTTTTTAATGTCATCTATAAAGATTATTGCCCATAAGGTGTCACCTAGGGTTGTTTCAAAAATATGTTTTTAATGTCATCTATAATTGTTTTAAAGACATGATTTTTAATGTCTATATTCTTCTTTAGTTTTCATAAAATATATATTTTTAGAATATTTTATATAATTTTTATTATAATTTAAAGTTTTTTAATTTTTTAAGGAAGAAATAAATTTATAGCTTTATTAATAAAAGTAAAATTACAATCCATCAAATGTTTGTAGCATTTCTAAAATATGTAGTTTTATAAATACATCCACATACTCTATTTTCTAACATTTTCATAACTTCTTTTAATTATTCAAAGTTTACTATTCTAGACTTGAGATTTGATTTAATTAGTTGAAATACCATTTATTAATAATAAAAGACATATTAATGTGAGGTAAAATAATCTTCACTAGCTTTTAATTTAATGAATTAATATCAAATTTTAATTAATTAAAGTTAAACAAGTTATTTGTTATCCAGTAAAGTTTAATTATATAAAATGTTCAAATCAAAATCAAATTAATTTATTAAACATTTATTAATCAATTAAAATTGAAGTTAAATAATTTAACTAATGTTTAAAATTATTTTTTATTAAAATTAATTAAAATTTATCAGTATAAACTATGACTACAGTTTGGGTGAAATTAATAATTAAAAACATGAGTTTTCTGTTTAAAAATCACATATTGGATTTTGAAATGACATAGGATATGTACATTTATGCAATAATAAAATTAAGTAATACAACTTTTTTATAAAAAATTGTTTCAATTTATTGTATTTTTTATAATTATTTTGTTTAACTAAACAAAATAAAGTATCTTAAAATATAAAATTTTAATAAAAAATAAGATTAAATCATATAATTAAAAAAAATCAAATATGTTTTTTTTTTTTTTTTATCTTTTTAATAAATATAGAAAGTTGAGAAACATTGTGAAATATCCCAAAACATAATTCTTTATTAAAAAATAATTTAAATCATATAATAAAAAAACCACTTAAGTTTTATATATGAACGATCTTTATTCATTACATTTATAATTTATTATTTAATTTTGTCCAAATCACAATTGGTCATTCTTAATTAAAGTGTCGATATTCATTTTAATGTGTTGAATTATGAGTGAATTGTTAGAAAATAAACTAGAGACAATAATAAACTTAAATAGATTTCATGAAAAAAACTTTTAGCATAATAAAAATGGTATAAATAAACAAGAACAAAACATCATGAATTTTATGTGAAAAACTCAACAATGTATTGGGAAAGGAAAAAGGAAATGATCAATAAATTTTATTTACTAGAAAAATACATACATATATTTTGTGTGAGGAAGAGTATATATAGGCTCTAGGAAAATATCATGTGTTACCAAAAACCATGGGCCGAAAACCACCACTATCATTTAACTATTTCCCTGGGTCAAGGTTAATGTATAAAAAGTATTATATTTTATTTTTATTGGTCTCTCATACAACAATCTCCCACTCGAGACCAAATACAATCTTGTATGAACATTGTTGTTATTGTTTCTATCTCCTTGCTAGTGATTGAATAGCAAAGTTCACCTTCCATAAGATTTGTATTAGGCCACCCAAGGTTTTGCAAAGCTCCTACTTATTCCTCAACAAAATCTTTGTTAACATATATGTTGGATTGTCTTCTCTGTGTATTTTATGCAACAGTAGCAACCCATTATTTAGACTTGGCAAATCCAATGATACCTAACAACAATGTTCTTTGTATTAGAATAGAAGGAGGGATTTTTGGCAAGATGGATTCCACTTTGGCTATCACAATTCAATACATACTCTTATTGTTGTAGACCTAGTTCCTTCAATAACCTCCTCATCCAAAGAATTTCCTTCCATGAATTAGTGATCCAGAATATATTTGCAGAACGAAATGAATACAGATTATTATAAAAAGATGCTTAACACAAAATAACATATATATGGTAAAACTAGTTTCTATTCAATAATGAAATAAGTTGAAACTGTAAAATGCAGTGGGAACAAGCTTGCTAGAATGGTGGTGGCTTATCTCTGAGAAGAGATGTGAGAACCTGCGCTCATTCGCAAGAAAATGATTACAATGGGGCTAAGAAGGCATTTTTACCATAAAAAAAAATGTCAAAAACCCTAGACATCCAAAAAACCTAACCCTAGGAGATGAAGTGTCAAAAGTCATGTGGGCCCTGTTTGGGTAAGTTAGTACATCAACTTCCCAGGGTCGTAAATTTTTCATACGATCTTCGTTTTAGGTGCACGATAGCCCATTGGAAAGGTCTATCCGAGGAATACACGAGCCTTAAAAAATGTTGTTTAGGGCCTCAAAACGGCTCCGAAAGTCAGGGACTCGAAAACTAGGAAACAAAACTACCAAACTGGAAAAATGCCAAAATCAGCCAGTTGGAATAGGTGGGAGGCCACTGACATCCATATGGATCAATCCTCCCCCCTTAGGAATAAATGGTCTCCATTGTTTTGATTTCCCCCATCAGATGAGGAAAGTTTTGCTAAATTTGGCCTCGGGTGAGCCACTTGCCTTGGTGCAGGAGCTGCCCTACTTTGACAACTCAATAAAGTTGGATCCTTTGCTGGCGAGTGCCCTTGATCTGTTTGTCCACAATATGATCATTGGATTCATGTTGTATGCAGTCAGGGTTGATATCTATTGGTGTTAGTTGTTCTACTATCTCTGAGGTGTTCAATAATGGTGGGAAATATGGTTGAAGGATATCCACGTTGAACATTGGGTGCAAGCCAAGGAAAGAAGGAATGTTGAGCTCAAAATCCTTATCACCTACAACCTTGGTGATGGTGTGCGACTCATAATTGAGTGGACGAAGCTTCCGATGGGGTCCTGTAAATCGCTCTTTCTGCAAGTGCAAGAAAACTTTGTCACCCACCTGAAACTTATGTGGCACCTAGTGTTGATCATGGTGTTGCTTGTACTTGTCATTGGACTTATGTAGGATATCCTCAACCTGTTGGCAGATGTGTTGGATCCGCTCAGTGAAGCGGGTGACTTTGTCAACTTCAGTTGGAGAAGGAGATGATGTTGGAAAATTCATTTAACAGACAACGAATGCTTGTCATTGATGGCAACAGTGAAGATGACAGGCAAATAGAAGACAAGAAGCAAACAGAAGACAAGTTCAGAGAGGTGAATGATCGAAAGCAGAGAATGATCGAAGGCAGCGAATGAGCAAAAGGTTGAAGAAGAATCTATGATCGTTGAAGAGGGAGACATATCTCAGCTGTCAAATCCGAGCGCAGGGTCCGACCACCGTTGGATCGAAGAGAACCTGCACGGTCTTTAAAGTGCAAGGAGAAGTGGGCATAATCACAATATGCAAAATCGCGATGAAATCTGAGCCGTCAGATCAAGCTTTGATCTGGACCGTTAATTCCAGTCAGTATCGGGGATCGGGACTTTGAAATGACAAAGTCACTTGACATCAAGAACCCCGATTTCACGATATGCGATATCACGATTCAATCGCAGCCATTGAATCGAGAATGAGATCTGGACCGTTGATTTAACTCTTTATCGGAGTTTCGCGAATCGGGACTTTGAAAGGCAAAGAACATAATGCCGATTTCGCGATATGCGAAATCGCGATTGAATCTGAACCGTTAGATCAAGAAATGATCTGGACCATTGATTTAACTCCTTATCAAAGTTTCGCGAACTGGGACTTTGAAAGGCTAAGAACATAATGTCGATTTCGCAATATGCGAAATCACGATTGAATCTGAGCCATCAGATCAAGAAATGATCCGGACTGTTGATTTAACTCCTTATCGGAGTTTCGTGAATCGAGACTTTGAAAGGCAAAGAACATAATGCCGATTTCGCTATATGCGAAATCGCGATTGAATCTGATCCATCAAATCAAGAAATGATCTGGACCGTTGATCTGACTTCTTGACGGAGTTTCGGGGATTGAGATTTGTAAGTAGCAAAAACTATGAACGCCAAGAATGCCAAAATCGCGATGTGTGAAATCTCGATTGGATCTGAACCATTGGATCAAGTATTGATCGGAGGGTTACTGTTCTCTCTCACAGTTAACTACTGAGTTTGGATTCTGTTATCAAAATGGACTCATGATTGCAAATCAATTAGCGTTTCAGTTGGACTTTTAGTTGCTTAGACAATTGTCGTCTTTTTTCTTAAGGAATTGGGAAGTTGAACCATCATGTTCGTGTGTATAAAAGAAGATGAAACAGACTGTGTCTGGTGGTTGTTCCAGAAGTGTAAAAAGAATGAAACCGTGAGTATAGTGAAGGAGAGGATGCACAGGAGGAGATTGAGCATATGTGCCATGTGAGATGAAATGCAGAGCAGAATGAGAGCACGAGTTGATGCAGTGCATACCTACTGAACAGACAGAGGAAGAGAAGAGCAACAAAACAGTGTGCAGAAGACTAGATTAACAGAACAAAGAAAGATTGATAAGAACTGATTTATCTGTTAAGTTGAATGTTTATTTAGCCATTCATATTCATTCATATTCTAGGGTGGAAGGGAGGTTCTTGGGAGGACTGTTGTCCTCAGAGGTTCAAGTGGGAGCTTGAACAAAGGAAGTTGTAGCTTCCATCTGGTTGCAGCCAGAGAAACCAGGGTGGCAGGGTGGTGCTAGGGAGAACAAGTGTTCTCTGTTATACAGGTTGGAGCCTGTGTAACTGGAAGTTGGTGCTTCCATCCAGTTGGTGATGGAACATTCAGGAAGTTGGTGCTTCCATCCAGTTGGTGCTGGAATATTCAGGGAGTTGGTGCTTCCTTCTAGTGGGTGCTAGAGAAACCAGAGAGTTGGTACTCTCAAACAAGTTGCAGCTTGTAAAACAGAGGTAGTAGCCTCACATTGAGTTAGTGCTCAATTTTAAATGATGTACAGAACTGAAAAAGACTGCCTATCATTTCAAAGAAGAAGAGGTTTTCTCCCTTTATGGGTTTCCTCGTGAAAATCTGTCTCTGTGTGTACTTTATGTGTGACTGATGGTCTTTACTTTTATTGTCCATATGCTGTATATTGTTGATGATCACTTGAAGGAAGATTAATAATAT
>ML834277.1:51922-65509 GCA_009831015.1 Picea engelmannii
GGAAAAAGATTAAAGGCAGTAAGGTCTGATAGAGGAGGAGAGTTTAGTTTAGGGAACTTCAAAGAGTTCTGTGATAAACACGGGATCAAAAGAGAGTACACAATTCCAAGGACTCCACAACAAAATGGAGTTGTTGAGAGACATAATAGGTCAGTACAAAAAATGGCAAGATCAATGATGAATGAAAGGAACATACCTCAGACATATTGGGTGGAAGCAATTCATACAGCTGTTCATATACTTAACAAAGCTCATCTCAGACCACACAGTGACAAAACCCCTTATGAACTTTGGTTTGGTAGACCCGCTTCAATCAAACATTTTAAAGTTTTTTGAAGTAAATGTTATATCAAGAACAATGATGAAAATATTGGCAAATATGATGACCGGGCTGATGAAGGTATCTTCTTGGGTTATGCTACAAATAGTAAAGGGTACAAATGCTATAATCAAAGACTACATAAACTTGTTGACTGTATAGATATAAAGGTTGATGAAGAAATTTCAGTCAGAACTGTAAGTAGTGATGAACCAAGAATAGAAGATACAGTTGAAGATGAAGATGAACATGTCCAAGGATCAGAAAGAGAAGAGTCTGGATCAGATGAAGATACGAACACTCAAATTGATACAAATCAGCAGAAAGAAGCAAAATCTCCTCTCAGAATTATTAGAAAGAATCATCCTGAAAATCAAATAATTGGGGATATAAATGAAGGAGTTCAGACAAGAAGGAAACTGATTAAAGACTTAGAACAATCTCATGTTGCCTTTTTATCTATGAATGAACCTAAATTTTTTGAGGAATCTAGTCAGGAAGAATATTGGATTAGAGCAATGAATGAAGAGCTTGATCAAATTGAGAAGAACAATACTTGGGAGCTTGTCCCTAGACCTGAAGATAAGAATGTAATAGGTTCCAAATGGATCTTCAAGAATAAAATGAATGAAAAAGGACAAGTTGTTAGAAATAAAGTCAGATTGGTCTGTAAAGGATATGCACAAGTTGAAGGTCAGGACTTTGATGAAACTTTTGCACCAGTGGCAATATTGCAAGCTATCAGAATGTTTCTTTCTTATTCTTGTCATAAGAATTTCAAAGTTTATCAGATGGATGTTAAGTCAGCATTTCTTAATGGAGATCTAGAAGAAGAAGTATATATGGAGCAACCCGAAGGATTCTCTTTAACGGAAAATCCTAATTATGTTTGCAAGCTGAAGAAGGCCTTATATGGACTAAAAAAAGCACCACGAGCTTGGTATTATAGACTGGACAAATTTCTACAAGAAAAAGGGTTCAAGAAAGGTACTGTTGATAGTAACCTTTACATTAAGTCTGAAAGTGATAATTTACTAGTTGTTTTGGTTTATGTAGATGATATTATTTTTGGCTGTACTAATGAATCATCTGTCCAGTGGTTTGCTAATTCTATGCAAACAGAATTTGAAATGTCCATGATAGGGGAACTGTCATATTTTCTTGGATTACAAGTAAAACAAAGCTCTGCAAGAATTTTTTATTTCTCAAGAAAAATATTTGAAAGAGATATTGAAGAAATTTCAGATGGAAGATTCCTCTACAGTCAGCACACCTATGGTGGTTGGTTGCAAGATTAGCAAAGATGATATCTCTTCTGATGTTGATCAAAGGACATATCGTTCAATGATAGGCAGTCTTCTGTACATCACAACATCTCGTTCTGATATAATGCAAGTTGTTGGAATGGTAGGTCATTTTCAGTCTGCTCCTAAACAAAGTCACTTGGTAGCTGTCAAAAGAATATTCAAATATCTGAAGGGAACAATGACATATGGACTGTGGTATCCTAGAAATCATAATTTCCAGTTAATTGCCTATTCAGATGCCGACTGGGAAAACTGTGTTGATGAGAGAAAAAGCACCAGTGGAGGAGCATTTTTTCTGGGTGACTCATTAGTTGCATGGCTAAGTAAGAAGCAAGGATCTATTTCATTATCCACTACAGAGGCAGAATAAATTGTTGCTACTACTTGTTGCACACAAATCTTATGGATGATACAAACTCTTACAGATTTGAAGATAACTTACACTGATCCTATTCCAATTCATTGTGACAACACCAGTGCCATTAGTGTCTCCAAGAATCCTGTTCTTCATTCCAAGACTAAGCATATTCCAATCAAGTACCATTTTCTCAGAGAACAAGTTACAAACAGAATTGTTCAACTGAACTATATACCTTCTACATAACAGATTGCTGATATCTTTACTAAACCATTAGCAACAACCCCTTTTGGATATCTTTGTCAAAAGTTGGGGATTATAATCTCTTGTGTCTAATATGTGCACCTGGTTAGGGGGAGTGCTTATTGAATATCTGGTGTATTTCCAAGATGCTTATAGTTGATAGGGGGAGTATGTTTTTATAACAGACCAGGGGAAGAATGGTTCTTCTTTGACATTGATGTCAAAGGGGGAGAAAAGAGCAGGAGAGAAGATTTGAATACATGTGGGTGCTTGTGTTTCCATCAATGCCAAAGGGGGAGATTGTTGGCAAATTCAGTTAACAGACAACGAATGCTTGTCATTGATGGCAACAGTGAAGATGACAGGCAAACAGAAGACAAGAAGCAAACAAAAGACAAGTTCAGAGAGGTGAATGATCAAAAGCAGAGAATGATCGAAGGCAGTAAATGAGCGAAAGGTTGAAGAAGAATCTCTGATCGTTGAAGAGGGAGACAGATCTCAGCCGTCAGATCCGAGCGCAGGGTCCGACCACCGTTGGATCGAAGAGAATTTGCACGGTCTTTAAAGTGCAAGGAGAAGTGGGCGTAATCACAATATGCAAAATCGCGATGAAATTTGAGCCGTCAGATCAAGCTTTGATATGGACCGTTAATTCCAGTCAGTATCAGGGATCGGGACTTTGAAATGACAAAGTCACTTGACATCAAGAACCCCGATTTCGCGATATGCGATATCACGATTCAATCGCAGCCATTGAATCGAGAATGAGATCTGGACCGTTGATTTAACTCTTTATCGGAGTTTCGCGAATCGGGACTTTGAAAGGCAAAGAACATAATGCCGATTTCGCGATTGAATCTGAACCGTCAGATCAAGAAATGATCCGGACTGTTGATTTAACTCCTTATCGGAGTTTCGTGAATCAGGACTTTGAAAGGCAAAGAACATAATGTCGATTTCGTGATATGAAAAATCGCGATTGAATCTGATCCGCCAGATCAAGAAATGATTTGGACCGTTGATCTGACTTCTTGACAGAGTTTCGGGGATCGGGATTTGTAAGTAGCAAAAACTATGAACACCAAGAATGCCGAAATCGCGATGTGTGAAATATCGATTGGATCTGAACCATTGGATCAAGTATTGATCGGAGGGTTATTGTTCTCTCTCACAGTTAACTACTGAGTTTGGATTCTGTTAGCAAAACGGACTCATGATTGCAAATCAGTTAGCGTTTTAGTTGGCCTTTCAGTTGCTTAAACAATTTTCGTCTTTTTGCCTAAGGAATTGGGAAGTTGAACCGTCATGTTCGTGTGTATAAAAGAAGATGAAACAGACTGTGTCTGGTGGTTGTTCCGAAAGTGTAAAAAGAATGAAACTGTAAGTATAGTGAAGGAGAGGATGTGCAGGAGGAGATTGAGAAGATGTGCCGTGTGAGATGAAATGCAGAGCAGAATGAGAGCACGAGTTGATGCAGTGCATACCTGCTGAACAGACAGAGGAAGAGAAGAGCATCAGAACAGTGTGCAGAAGACCAGATTAACAAAACAAAGAAAGATTGGTAAGAACTGATTTATCTGTTAAGTTGAATGTTTATTTAGCCATTCATATTCATTCATATTCTAGGGTGGAAGGGAGGTGCTCGGGAGTAATGTTGTCCTCAGAGGTTCAAGTGGGAGCTTGAACACAGGAAGTTGTAGCTTCCATATGGTTGCAGCCAGAGAAACCAGGGTGGCAGGGTGGTGCTAGGGAGAACAAGTGTTCTCTATTATACAGGTTGGAGCCTGTGTAACTGGAAGTTGGTGCTTCCATCCAATTGGTGTTGGAACATTCAGGAAGTTGGTGCTAGAATATTTAGGGAGTTGGTGCTTCCTTCTAGTGGGTGCTAGAGAAACCAGAGAGTTGGTACTCTCAAACAAGTTGCAGCTTGTAAAACAGAGGTAGAAACCTCACATTGAGTTGGTGCTCAATTGTAAATGATGTACAGAACTGAAAAAGATTGCCTATCATTTCGAAGAAGAAGAGGTTTTCTCCCTTTATGGGTTTCCTCGTGAAAATTTGTCTCTGTGTGTACTTTATGTGTGACTGATGGTCTTTACTTTTACTGTCCATATGCTGTATATTGTTGATGATCACTTGAAGGAAGATTAATAATATTTAAAAGGTATAAAATTGTTTAAGCTCATAAACAACTGATTCACCCCCCCTCTCAGTTGTTTTAGTATTTCCAACAGATGAGTCGACCGAGGTGACCACAAGGGGTAGTGCAACATCTATGGGATCCAATGGTCGTAATCCGAACCCCACATGAAAGGGGTTGTGGCCAATTGAGCTATGCAGGGCTCGGTTGTAGCTATGTTGAACATAGGGGAGATTCTCATCCCATGTGCGACGGTGCTTGGAATTATACATACGAAGGATATGCATGATCATTCGATTTACGACCTCAGTTTTGCCATCTGTCTAGGGGTGGAAGGCCATGGATTTGGTGAGCTTGGTGTCCAGTAGTGACGAGAGGTTTGACTAGAATGCGTTGAGAAATTGATTGTCCCAATATGAGAAAATGGATTGTGGGATTCCAAAATGTATCCATACTCATTCAAAGAAGAGCTTGACAATGGCCTCTGCTATGATGCTCTTCTTGCATGCGGCCATAATTGCCATCTTAGAAAAGTGATCCACAACCAAAAAAACAAAGTCATTTCCATGCTTGGTGGACATGAGGCCTGACATGTAGTCCATTGAGATGGATTCCCATGACCTGTCATGAGTAGGTAGAGGGGTGTACAGGCCATGTTTCTTAGTGGTTGGTTTGGCAATCACATAGGCAGTGCAGTACTTGATATACTTGCTGACCTCTTGTCGAAGTTTCTGCTAGTAGAAATGTTTCTGCAGCATTGCCACTGTATTTTTTATGCCGAAGTGTCTTGCCACCCAACTGTAGTGGGATTCCAAGATCAGCTTCACTCGCTCGCTTGATGGAACGTAGATATGGCCTAGACGACACAGAAACCCATCCTAAAGATGGAAATTAGTGACAAATTCGTTTGTGCCCAACATTTGGTAGGTGACGGAGAAGTCAGGGTCTGTCTCATAGAGCTGGGGAAATCCAGATGTCTCATGGTTGTAAGAGTCTAGCACTATGGTGAGTTTCACGACTGGTGATCTGTTGATGCAATCAACGACGCGATTGGTGCTTTCTGTTTTATATTTGATGTTGAGATGGAATTGTTGCAAGTACGTGGACCACTTCTGATGGAGGCCATTCTGCAATTTTCCTTGTCTCTGCATGAACTGTAGTGGATTATGATAAGTGTGGATGACTGTCTCCTTCCCAAGAATGTAATGTCTCCACTGGTGGTAGCCTTTCACAATGGAGTACATTTATTTGTCGTCAGTAGGGTACTTATGGACAACATATTATAGTGTATCACTATGATAGGCCATGGGGTGGTCGTGCTAAGTGAGAACGATGCCCACAACATAGTCTAAAGCATCCATCTCGATCTCAAAGGGTTGTTGCAGGTCTGGTAGTGAAAGTACTGGGGATGAGATCAAGCGTTGCTTTGAATAATTGAACGCTTGTTGTTGGGACCATCCCCACACAAATTTCTCCTTACCACCACCCCTGGTTACTTGGATGAGGTCCCATGCAATATGGGAGAATCCCAACACGAACCTGCAGTAGAAATTGGCAAGGCCCAAGAAGCTTCGAAGCTTAGTGAGTGTGGTTGGGGCTAGCTAGTCACGAATGACTTGAATTTTGGATGGATCCACATGTAATCCATGCTGATCAACAATGTAGCCCAGGTTATGAATCTTGTCCATGCCGAAGGATAATTTTTCCAAGTTGGCGTAGATCTGGCGTTGTCGCAGGGTGTGCAGAACCTACTGAATATGTTGCAAGTGTTTTGCCCAAGTCTTGTTGTAAATGAGGATGTCATCTAGTTAAACCACTACAAACATATTGGTGAATGGTCATAGGATATCATCCATCATCCTCATGAAAGTGGTTGGAGCATTTGTCAAACCAAAGGGCATGACCAACCATTCAAAAAGACCTTCCTTTGTATTGAAGGGGGTCTTCCATAAATCCGTCTGTTCTATCAGGACCTGGTGGTATCCAGACTTCAGATCAATATTACTGAAGTGTTTTTCCCCTGTGAGATGATCAAGAATCTTGTCAATTCGGGGAATCAGGTACCAGTTTCTAACTATGATTTTATTCAGGGACCGACAATCAATGCAGAGTCACCAGGTCCCATATTTCTTCTATACCAGCATGATTGGGCCCCCACAATGTGATGAAATGGGATAGATGTGCCCCTTTTAGAGAAGTTCTTGGATCTGCCACTTTATCTCCTCATTCTCTAACATTGAGCGATAATAGACTGGCCCATTGGGCAGGGGTGCGTTGGGAGTTAGATCGATGAGGTACTTGACCTGACAGTGCAGACATTCCTCGTTAAGTGAAGAGAAGATATCTGAGTATTCTTCCATGATCTTATCCACTTTCTTCTGCTGTGTGGAGAGGTTGACCAAAGAGACCCTGGATGTGGCTACGATCTTTTGCTCATTCTGAGAATAAATCACGAAGAAGACAACCTTCCCTGTCTGAGAGATGACCTTTCTGCATTGCTTGGCATAGATGAAGAAAATAACACTAGGTGGGACTGACTCGGGTATCTTGTACAATTTCTTGTTCAAAGTAATAATAACACTGTGAGGCCTAGACTCATATACATCATGACGTTTCCATAAATATGGTTCCAAAAATAACATTACAAACTTTGATAGGGGAAACATCACACAATACCTCATCTTCTAAGGGCTTGATGCCGTATGACATGCGACATTGTTGGTTGGCGTAGATGTCGCTTCCTTGGTGGAGCCATCTGATGGTGTAGGGCTACAGGTGCATCGTTTTTGGCAGGGCGAGTCACTTGACAACCTCTTATGATATCAGGTTCTTCTAGCTACTGCTATCAACGATGAAGTGCAACAGGCCACCCTTCACCCACATCCATGAATGAAAAATTTGTTTTCCTTCCTCTGGCTCGTCTGCTTCACCAAGCTAGAGCTTGGTGGTAGCAACGGTAGCATTGGGTTATGCATCTATGATCCATATCCCCCTTTATGTTTCTGAATCAGACTCAGAACCCAAATCTAATTCAGATTCTTTTACCTCAGCCACCAATGACTGCTTTGAGCGACAATCAACAATGTTATGCTAGGGTCTCTTATGGAAGTTGCACCACTTCCAAATATCTTTCTTTGTCTTTCTGGTGTCCTTCTTTTCCTGTGGCCTAGACTAGTTGTCTTGCGTTTGTCTGTATTTTGTCTATACTTTGTTTTGCGGGTTGGGGTTGATTTTGATGTGAGGGGTTCCCAGGCCCAAATTTCCGCATCCTTTGTTTGAGCTTCTGCTCGATTTTGATGGCATATTGATAGGCCACGCCCAAGGATGAGATGTATAGAAACTCAATTTCATCCTGGATGTATCTATGCAGACCACCCTGATACTTGAGCACTAGATGTCGCTCAAAATATTTGATACCCAACTTGGTGTGCAAGGTATGGAACATATTTGTGAACTCGAGCACTGCTTGGTCTCTTTCCTGCCGCAGCGTGGTCCAGTTTGTGTATAGGTCGTTATAACTTCCAACAGGGTAGTATTGTTCCTTAATAACATCCTTGAAGGACTCTTAGGTGACTAGGACTATAAATAATGAGGGCTTCTCTGTTTCCTTTTTCTCACAGAAAGTTTCCCACCAATATTTGACATGGGGGACAACTTTGAGGAGCGCAAAAGTAATCTTTTCTCTATTTGAGAAGTTATGGACATAGAAATACCATTCTAGTAGATTTAACCATTTGTCTACCACATCTGTGTCTACCTGATCTTAAAATATAGGAATATAAAAGTTGATTTGTACCTTGAAGGGGGCAGTGCCTCCGTTTGAGGAATATGTGTCGCTTGTTGGTAGCTGCCGAAGGATTTGTGCAAAATTATCCATCATCTCGTTCCTATGTTGGGTGGGGGATTCTTCGAGAAATTTTTTGAAGGGATCTCCTGTCCCATCGTATTTATGTACTTTTTCCATGAGAGGTCATTTGGGCATGCGAGAGATTTTGTCCTTAAGAGAAACAAGCTCGATACCCAATTCTTTGTACCCTGACCTCATTGGGGACATGCATTAAAAACGACAAGGAGTAGACCGATTTGATACCATTGATCCGGAAAATATATTTGCAGAATGAAATGAATCCATATTATTATCAAAATATGCTTAACACAAAATAACATATATACAAGAAAATTGGTCTCTATTCAATAAGGATATAAGTTGAAACTATAAAATGTAGTGGAAACAAGCTTGCTAGAATGGTGGTGGCTTATCTCTGGGAAGAGATGTGACGGATGTGCTCATTCACAAGAATATTATTACAATGAGCCTCTGAAGACATTTTTACCATAAACAGGAATGTCAAAAACACTAGACATCCAAAAAACCTAATCCTAGGAGATGAAGTGCCAAATTCATGTGGGCTCCTTTTGGGTAAGTTAGTACATCAACTTCTCGAAGTCGTAACGTTTGCAAACGATCTTCGTTTTAGGCAACGATAGCCCGTTGGAAAGGTATATACGAGGAATACACATTATGACTAAGGCGAGCCCTAAAAAATGTTGTTTATGGCCTCAAAACGGCCTCGCAATTCAAGGACCGAAAAACTAGGGAAAAAACTGCCAAACTAGAAAACTGCGAAAATGAGCGAGTTGGAATAGGTGGGAGGCCACTGACATCCATATGGATCAATTAGTTACTACAATATACTCAGTCTCTATGGTAGAAATAGAAAACACCTTTTTCAATCTAGATACCCACGATATTGCAACTCCTCCAATGGTATATATGCAACCTATTGTAGATTTTCTAGAATCCACGACACCTACCATATTAATATTTGAAAATCATTCCAACAATGTATTGATACCTAGAAATCAAAAACAATAATCAATTGAGCCATTAATATATCTTAAAATCCATTCAAATACATTCCAATATTCCTTCCTCGAGTTTGCAAGAAACCTACTTACTACCCCCATTTAATGTGCCATGTTAGAGCGACTACATACAATTGCATACATTAGGCTTCCTACTGTTGAAGCATATGGAATCTTGGACATTTATTCTTTTGCTTCAATACTAGTGGGGCATTGTTTAGTTGTTAATTTAAGATGTGAGGCAAGTGGTGTATATTGAATAAGTTATTGTCATTGATGTCAAAGGTAAGTAAGTATTCAAATATAAATGTGACTTTAATAAATACAAAAGTAGAAAAGTTAAGTGGAAGTGGAGTTTATGTAAAAGTGGATTAAAAAGAAAAAGGTAAAAGTGAAAGTGGAGTTTACGTAAGAGTGTAGTAAACATGAAAATAGATTAAAAAATGTAAAAATGAAAGTGCACATGGTATTTGCACATGGATTTAAATCCATGGTATGTTAAAAGTGAATTAAAAATTAAAAAGGGGGAAAGTTAATTATAATTCAATATAAGTTGTGTCTTTCAAATGAACATGAATTTTCACGTAATGCTGATGGAAAAGTATAAATGGAGAAGAGGGTTATGAGGAAACAAGGCTTTGTTGTTTGATATAAAAAACTATGCCTTCTGGAGTATAAGGATGCGAACATACATAATGGCCCTTGGTTTTGATATTTGGCAACCGATTGCGACTAGTTATACAACCCCAAAAACTCTACCAACAGATACAGTCAGGAAAAAAACTAGTGAAAATGATGCAAAAGCCATGAACTCCATCTTGTGCAAATTGTGAGAATCAAAGTTTTTCAAAGTAATGCATTGCAAATTAGTGAATTAAATTTGGTACAAACTTCAAAACATCCATGAAGGAGATGAAAAGTTCAAGAAGGTTAATCTCCAAACTCATAGAAGACAATGTGAGAGTCTGAAGATGAAAGACAGAGAAAATTGTTAAGCCCTAAATAGTGGCCCATTACCCCTTAATTATGGAATATTAAATTAGTAATGTTATTTTATTTATGTTGGCTTGGTTCCATTAGTTGTAATTGTACCTCCTAGTCTCCTATATATACCAAGGAGACCCTTTCATTTGGAATCATCTGGTATTTGGAAATTTATGTGGTGTACAAGGAGGTGGCCCCCTCGAAGATGCTTATTATTTGAAATTCTTTGTTTTTCAAGGCGTTGAGTACTTATTCTGAGGTTTTTATATGCTATATTGATATTTGATTCCTAACATTTGGTATAAGAGCTCAAGGTCTCGGGGTTTCACAACTACACATGGGAAACCTTGGAATTTTCAATATAACTTTTTTTCTATGGAATTTTAGAAGGAACCCCTTGGAGGATAATTATTATACAGATCAATGTACGTCGGGTAAAAATTTTAGCTCCTGAGGTATTATACTTTTGGATATATAGCCTATGTAAGATAGGGTTATGAAATCATCATGAATTTGGTCATCTCAAAATTTTCACTATAAAATGTTTTCTATAACATTTCAGACCCTTAAATCAAGAGGATATTCACAAAACTTATCAAGGTATCTATGACAAAAATTTCAGCATCTACGTCATCCTATGTTTGTAGATACACTTTGTGCAAGATAGGGTATATGACTAGTCATATTAACTAGTCTCAAACAGGTCTTCCGGGTAAAAAAATGATATCGTCTTCAGTGAGTATCCAAATTAAGTGAGACCAGTGGCATTGGATAATGGTTAGTCTGTAGTAACTTTGGTACAATTTTTCAGAATCAAATATTAGATATTGTGATCTTGGCATGCTTTACAAGTACACTCTCCTGGAAGGGAAAAAAATCATCAAGGTGTAGGGAAGTCACCATAACTTTCACTTGGAACATCTTATTTTGATCAGGATTGTGGCATTGCAAAGAAGACATATCACAGAACTACAAAAAATAAATTCAAACCTAGAAGGGCCGAAATTTTGGAGATACATCAGAAGAAATATCATCTAGGAGAACCACCGTGAAATCAAGGTTTAAAACTGATGCTTGGTCAACATGCCACCACAAAAGGGAAATTCTACACCAATTAATCCTCCAGACAGTCCTATTTGGACTCTTGATGAAGGTGAAGAAATGCACAGAGACATAAATGATTTACAAAAGAAGACAATAAAAAAATATGAACTACAAGGGATGATGGATTCAACTGAAGCTAAGCTGGAGGAAATAATGGATACTAATATGGAGGATTTAAAAATGGATATCATGGAAGGATTGGAAACATTTCTGATAGAGAGGACACCTGAAAGTGAAAATGTATCCCATGAAATTCATGATGACGTCACAAGGAAGATGAATCAAGAATGCAGAAACTCTAACTTTGGGTTGAAGACCAAACACTTTCCTATGATCGATATGAGGAAGTTTGATGTAAAGGATCCAATCACATGGATACTTCAGATGGAGCAATTCTTTGATCTACATGATGTTCCACATACACAAAAGGTACAAATTGCTTCTTTATATTTAGAACCCAATCAATTTGTGTGGTATCGATGGCTTTGTTCTCTCAAATCACTCGTCACTTAGACAATTTTCACGGAAGAAATGATAGCACACTATGAGGATACAAGGAGTAATACCTTCTTTAGCCCATTGATAAATCTCAAACAAAAGGGTTCAATTGCATATCACATTGAGAACTTCCAAAGATTGAATACAAAGGTAACATATATTCTAGATGAGCACTTGATTGATGTATTCATAGGATCTTTAAAAGATAACATTCAACACGAGGTTCTCCTTTGGGAACCAAAATCATTGGAGAATGCATTAAGGGTGGAAAGAAATGTTGAAAGTAAAAATGTGGCTATGGCTACTAGAAGGACCACTCCTAACATCTATCGAGAGAATATTGTTCCTTATTCTAAAACACCTCAACCTACAAGGTTGACACTGTTAGAATATAGAAGATGGTGTGCTCGTTTTAGCATTGACGATACCCTCGTCACCCAACCATAGGTCGAAGCCTCCCTCCGAGCACCTTAACCTTGACTGAGAATTCCTCTAGAAGCAAACCCTAGGCTAGATCGACAAACAAAGAGTAGCACACCTTTCCCCAAGGATGGTGCATCACAAAAAAGCTGATCAGATAGTCCAAACCCTAGCCAAGAGATATTCAACCCAATATTGAAACTAGTTGTTGTTGCAGCTGCATTTGCAACCCTCCTCCAAACCTACGCACAAGACTGCAACTGTAGTGCGCACCAACTGGGAAAACTACAATTCTGAGATGATACAAATGAGAACTGACACCTTGTATTTATAGTAGTCCTGCCAGTTTTGCTGGGGCCGACTTCTCCTTCTGGATATGTGTCTGTTCATTATATTATTATTATTTCTGGCTGACTTCTTCTCTTGGAGGCTAATAGCCTAATATAAATTATCTTCTTGAGCCGACAAGGCTTCTAGGGTTATTAGCCAACTCATTAGGGTTTCTCTTGCTTCCCAGAGTCTTTTATTCTCGTCAGGCTCACACTTGGAGGTAAATACCTCCCGCAACTGCCATAATATTAACACTCCCTCCTAGCTAGAGAGGTATTTACAGGTAATGGACTTGAGCACAAAACATACCATTTACCCGGTAGCATCAATATAGTCATCTAGACTATTTCATGACTAGATCATGAGCATCACCATCACCATCAGCTGCATCATCTCTTGAAACCATACTTCATCTGAGAAATTAGATATGATGTTGGATACGTCATTCTCACCATAGAGTGATACAAGAGGAGTAAAGATTTGAACTGTTTTTCATCTGAAAAATATCTATTCATCATTCATTTGAATGATCATTATCTCCAATAAACTGCTGATAGTCTTCAAGGCAATAAGGATAGAACACAACTGTGTCTATTTATAGTAGTACATAACTACAATCTAGTGGTTCACTACCACATCAAGTAACACACAAGTACTTGATCAACAACGTATGGTTGCGAACAATGAAACATATTCACCACAGTAGTCCTCGTCTACTGTCATACAATCTTCATAACAAACATTTGATAGCAACCTGCATAGAAACAATGTTATGATAAGAATTGAATCATCTGGGCCAATCTTTCACTCACGTCTGTGAGATTTGAAAGAATGTGTTAAGCCCTAATGTTGGCTCCTTACCCCTTAATTGGGGAATATTAGATTAGTAATTCTATTTTATTTATGTCGGCTTTAGGCCATTAGTTGTAATTTAGATTAGTAATGTTATTTTAATTATGTCGGCTTTAGTCCATTATTTGTAATTATACCTCCTAGTCTCCTATATATACCAAGGAGA
>ML834277.1:65609-81339 GCA_009831015.1 Picea engelmannii
AAATGTCTTTCTCTTGATTTGGCTTCCTCCTTGAACCAAACTTCCTTTTGTTCCTGAAGTTCTTGAATCTTGTTGTGAAGGCTTGATCATCGTACTTATTTTGGGGTTTCTCTTTTGCATTGATCCTTGATTCTTCTTGAGCATAGCAAGTCCAAAGTTCTCCAAATGTTGGGTACTCCTTCCTTGTGTTCATGCTTGCGGCAAATGCATCCCATGTCTTGGGAAGACCATTGAGTACTATGTTCACCAATTCCTTTTCTAAAGTGATCTCTTCAATAGCTTGTAGTTGATCTCTTAATTTGGAGATCCTTACGAAGTATGATGTTATGTTGTCGTCATCATTCATCTTCATGTCACAGAGCTCATTCTTCAGACTCATAACTTGTCCAATGTTTCTGACTGAGAAGAGATTTGTTAGGGAATCATACATCTTATTCGATGAGTCAAGATGGGAGATGTAGGGTATCAAGTGGTATTTTATGGAATCCACTATGATACTCATGGCATTCATGTCAATATCTTTGAAATTCTCCATAGTTGCAACGTTCTGCGGTTCCTTCTCTTCTCCTTCTTTAAACTCTAGCTTCACGATCTTTCCTTTCACAGTATCCAACAATTTATTCTTAGCAAGGATGAGGTCAATCCTTGTATTCCATGCTCTGAAGTTAGAGGTTCCATCTATCTTATTCTCAGACTTCATAGAGTTCGTCATGGCTTGCTTGACTTGGTCAAACCCTAGATTTGACCAGAAATCCAAACTTCACATCTTGGTCTTCTGAGAGTACCAGGAGATGCGTTGGGCTAGGGCACACTGATCTATCTGGAGATTAGGTTAATATCGTCACTTAAGGTGTCTAGACAAGAGGTTTAGGGTTTCTGCAACTGCTTCTACTAGTAACCCTAGCTGCAGTGCTTTTGGAAACTTCTCCTGCTAGTAACCCTAGCGACAGTTCCTCAACGAGCTCAATATCTAGTGGCTATGTTTCGTTATAGCATTTTAGGTTGACTGAAGGGGTGTGGGCCCATAAACTGTTAGAATATAGAATATGGTGTGCTCATTTTACCATTGACGATACCCTCATCACCCAACCATAGGTTGAAGCCTCCCTTCGAGCACCTTAACCTTGACTGAGAATTCCTCTGAAAGCAAAACCTTTCCCCAAGGATGCCGCATCACAAAAAAGATGATCAGATAGTCCAAACCCTAGCCAAGAGATATTCAACCCAATATTGAAACTAGCTGCTATTGCAGCTACATCTGCAACCCTCCTCCAAACCTGCGCACAAGACTGCAATTGCAGTGCGCACGAACTGGGAAAACTACAATTCTGAGATGATACAAATGAGAACTAGCAACTTGTATTTATAGTAGTCCTGCCAATTTTGTTGGGGTCGACTTCTCCTTCTGGATATGTGTCTGTTTAGCATATTATTATTATTTCTGGCCGACTTGTTCTCTTGGAGGCTAATAGACTAATATAAATTATATTCTCGAGCCGACAAGGATTCTAAGGTTATTAGCCAACTCATTAGAGTTTCTCTTGCTTCCCGGAGTCTTCTATTCTCGTCAGGTTCACACTTGGAGGTAAATACCTCCTGCAACTACCATAATATTAACAGACACCTCAACAATTGGAGGTAATACAAGCAAAAGTTTTATTCTTTAATTGCAACAACAAGTATAGTAAGGGAAATAAGTGTGGTGAGCAGAAATTATTCTACATATATTGTGAAGAGGAACAAGAACAAGAACGAGAACAAGAACCATCTCAAGATGAAAATGTAGAAGCGATTTCTTCTGAAGAGTTGACTCCCATGATATCTTGTAATGCATTGGATGGAATTAGCACTCCTCAAACCCTCAAGATCGGAGGATATATCAAAAAGAAAAAGGTAATAGTCCTAATTGATTCTAGTAGTACTCATAATTGTATTCACTATAAATTAGCCAAAGCTCTCAATTGTGGTATATCCAACACTAGAGTTTCAAGTAATGATTGTAGATGGAGGAACTATCAATTGTTCAGGAAAATGAAATAAGATCAATCTTACTATGGGAGAATATGTAATTAATATCCAGTTATTGCTATACCCATGGGTGGTTCTGATGTCGTACTAGGAATCCCATGGTTACAATCATTAGGAACAATGGATTTTAATTTTCAAGAACTTTTCATGAAATTTTCATTGTGAGGAAAATCAATTGAGTTAAGGGGTATCACAGAGAAACCCAGTAAGATGATAATCTCTAATGGCATGACAAAATTATTGAAAAAGGGGCTTCAGGGTGTAATTGCACAACTATGCTCACTAGATGTTCACACATGTAAGCCATCTATTTCCCTAGATCTCCAAGGGATCATTGATAAGCATTGCAAAGTATTTGAAGATATTCCCAAAGGTATTCCACCCACTTGAAATCATGATCATTCTATTCACCTAATTCCTGGGAGATTTCCTCCTAACATCAGGCCTTACATATACCCTTATGCCCAGAAGATTAAAATTGAGCGTATGGTTGAAGAAATGTTAGAGGCTGGCATTATTAGACCTAGCCAAAGTTCTCATTCTAAGGTTTTTTTTATGCTATCTTGATATTTGGTTCCTAACAAAAATGTTACGACCTATCTCCTCTATGTAGAATAAATTATCAACACCATCAAAGGACTTGGTGAAACAATTGCAAAACCAATGATTGTGAAAAAGGTGGTGAGGTCACTCCCCTTAAGATTTGATTCCAAATTCTCCATCATTGAGAAAATTAAGGATCTTGATCAATTAACAATGGATGAATTGCATGGGATCCTCACTACATATGAAATGAGGACTGAAAAGGAAAAACCTTAAAAAAGGGAAGAAGATTTCAAAGCCTCAAAGAAGATGAAGAACAAAGAGAAAAAATCAAGCAATTGTTCCAGCTGTGAATCAGACGCAGAGGAAGCAAATTTTGTGAGAAAAATAAAAAAAGGGTATGGAAAATACAAAGGTACTTTGCCCTTTAAATACTTCAACTGTGAAAAAACAAGACATTTTGTTGCTAATGTGAATAATACTATAATGTAAAGAGAAAATATCATCAACACAAAAATAGCCACAAATAGGACAAACATGAAAACAAAAAGAACTCTTATAAGCAGAAGAAGAGCCTCTACTCAAAAGGGGTTAGTGACTCGTCTAAAGCAAGCAATGAAAGCAGTTTCGATAATGATAGAGAAGAAACTATGCTTATGGAAATTGAAATAAATATTAATAAAGACAAAATTAAATAAATGACGGATTCAAAAGAAGACTAAAATGGTAAAACAAATGGAGAAGTGGATCTTGAAGAAGAAATCATATGCGTCTTAAGAGAAATAAATAAGCTAAGGAAAATGAATTTGAAACAAAAGGAGAAACCTAAAAAATACGAAGAAGAGGATCATGATTCAAAATCCAAAATATCACAAAGCCTTGAAGAATCATAAAATATTATCGTAATCCTAAAATTTCAATTAGAAGACACGAGAAGGAAAAAATAAGTGGTGAGAATCCACTTGTTTAAAAAGGAAGAAAATTGTGAAGAGCTAGAATATGAGATTGTTTCCTTAAGAAAGTATTTGGAAAATTCAACTGTTGAATTAGAAAGAATCTTGAAGTTTGAAAAGAGTATCGAAATATTGGATGATACTGATCAATTGTCAAAGGTCTCCATTCATTAAGAGTAGTCTTGGATATGATGTTGTTTCTTCCTCCCTACCTACACCTAGCCTTGCTACAACCAAGGAAATTCTATTTATTGCAGGAGGAGTTCATATTGGGTTTCGAGAAGAACAACCTATTGTTTATTGTGTCAAATAGACTGATCAGTTGCATGCTCTTCACATGCCATCCTTTGAGCATATTGTCACAAATGACATTGTTGTTCAAATTCTAGGTTGTTCTACTCCTGTAAGTGAACCTAACCCTGATCCTACTTCCTATGATTATCCAATATAAAAATATGTTCGCTATCATCATCATCACCATAAAAATAAAAGGAATCTTAATCATGCTTGCTAGCGAGAAAACCACTCCTTTTAACTACACTAGGGTTTAAGATGTAGACATAGTGAATAACCATCTAAAATTCAATCAATTATACTCTACCTCAAACATACCAAAAATGATGTAAAGAAATAAAATATAGAAGAGATCAGGTAACTATACGTTTGATCCCACATCTGGTGATGATCTCCTCAAGCTTGAAAGTTTCATTGACAACATGTATCCTCCCAAGGCTAACCTACATCCAAATATAGGCAAACAAGGACTACAAGCATGCTATTATATCCATAAGTTAGGGTTAGATATTAAATTATAAGTATAAATCACTGAAAATAATCAAGACATCATCATTTGGGACAAAAACATGTGATTCTTTTATTCATCATACAAATATTATACCTTACAATCTGTGTCGGCCACCGTTCCGTGAACCTGGTTCGGGATCCTCTTTACCATGCTCCAAGTGCACCTTGAAAGGAATCGTTCTCTCAATATTTTGATCACCTCAAAAAAGGGAATGGATTGAATGGATGGAGAAGGGGATGATGAGGGAATGCTAAGGCAATATCTCACAAAAGGCAACAATATCTTGGGCAAGGAGGGGAAGTGAAATTGGGAAAAGTTTCAATGTTCTTATGCTTGGATGTGAAATGAGACCCCAACACCTTCTTTTATATGCCAAAAGGATGGTTATTTAGATGGGTAACGGGCTATAATAGGTGGATTAGTTGGGAAACCTCCAATAGCCCATGAATTTCAACGAGTTCCTTGCAATTTTTTATTTTTTGCAACTTTTGCAAGCATACGTGGGATGCAATGATGCAACAGGCATATGTACACTAGTTGTAGTGGTAAAACAAGCATATGTACACAGGATGTAATGGTGCAGGGCACATATATATTCTAAAAAATGTTTTTTTAAGAAGAGCTTCTCAGCATTGCTTTGGAAAAATATGCAAGTAAGAGGGCCAAGGCCATGTATGGAGGACTAGGAAATTTTAGGGCTATAACAGATTCCCCCTAATTTGTGATGTGATAATATAAACTGATGGCTGAAATACATTACAATATCTTCACCAATGTACGAAATCGAGTGAGCCCAAGACCAAAGTTTAGGAGGTGCCATCTACAAAAACAACAATTGTCTTTCTGAGGCGGGCATACCCATTTTCAGGATGAAGCAAATAATGGTTTCCAATCAAATACACCACATATCTATGTCATATAACTATATAAAGTGTAGTCGTGAGAAATACACAATGAATCTACATCTCAAAATCAATCAAAGATATACAAGCATATTATTCATCTTCAAGAAGCTTGTGATGCCTCATGGCTGGAGATGAGGCCTTTAGAGCTTGAGAAACAAATTCAAAATATTCAAAATGCAGGTGGGAGTACAATGGGAGTGTACAACTCACGACCCTAAGGTTTTCGACAGCTTGTCGAAAAAATACTTGAGGATCTCGATGATCAGGCAGAGAGCTTTGTCGATTTCGAATCTAGACTTGACTGGACTCTCGGGATGGCCAACTCATGAGGTCAAGAGACAAAATGCAGAAAGGATGACTCATGATGGGTAAAAATTCCCTTGGAAAAAATAACGAAAGATGATCAGACTCTGATAGTATGACATTGACATAAGTTCACGATGTAGGAGGCAATGCAAACTCTCCATGTGTTTGGAAGAGTAACCAAATGGAGGAGGACACAACTCTATGTTATGAGAAAAAATTCCTAAGGTCAAAATAGATCCTAATGCTTGATGAACAAATAGAAGGAGGTTCTTTGTCCAAGGCCGACACTCTGTTCTCTTGAAAAAAGAACAAATATTTCCCGTCCCCTCTTTTTGGAATATTTGTTTTTTTTGTTTTTTTTCAATTTCTTGAGAGCTTGAAAAATAATAAAAGAATGTTAGGTTACAAAGGAGGAACGAGTGTCACAATAAAACATACTAGATCCAGGTGCAAGGAACATACTAATTCTCAGAGCAAGGAGACATGTGCAGGAAAAGGACACTCAGGGAAAATTCCTCCATGGGTCAAGGTGTCAGGTCGCAGAGGCAAGTAGTGTTACAAGGCTTGCGTATAAGGAATTCTTCAAAGGTTCAATTGAGAGAAACATGGAGCCAAAATTAGGCCAAATACGTAGAGATGCAAATGTGATTAAGAAAGACACAATGAAACCCCTTCAATGTAATTTTTATGAGCCCGGAGAAGGTAAGCTCAGTAGTTTTTTCACGTTTAGAGAGTCTGAAAAAATGTAAAAGAAGACTCCAGGGAGTACCTTTTTTAGAGATACTCTAGTTGGGTCAAAAAATGGGTAAAATTGTACCGAAAAGACATATATTCAAAACCATTTTAACAAGTGTGACACATACAAGATCACTAGACAAACTTTTCAATTTTAAGTAGTCTGAAAAGAGTTTAACTATGGACTCACAACCTTTTTATGAGTTTAGTCTCCTTAGCTCGAAAAAGTATAAAAGTTACTAAGGAGAAATCTCGCGGCGATACGAATCTCTCGAGGTGTACCTTTTTCCTCTATAATCTACAGGCTAGAAAGAGGTTTAAACTCATGCCAGTAGTTGTGCTTCTGGACCAATTTAATGAGTGTGAAGGAACAAGGTCACTTGACGATATTTTCAATTTTAGGGAGTCTAAAAAAAGATTAACTATGGACTCCGGGGAGGTTTCTTATTCGTAAGTAATCTCGAAGGATCGAAAAAGGTGATAAACCACAACCAAGGAGAATGTTCCTTTTTCGAAAATTTAGTCCCTCAGGCCCGAAAAAGCGTTAAACTTATGCCTAAGAATACTCTTCTAGTGAACCGAAGCTCCTAGAGTATACCTTTATCAGTGAAATTAGCCGTCTGGACCGAAAAATGGGTAAACTACCGTCGAACAAATGTGCCTTCAAATTTCAGTTTGGCGAGCGCGAAGGACAACAAGATTGCTCAACAGTATTTTCATTTTTAGAGATTTTGAAAAGGGCTTAAAGAGGACTTCAGGGGGTTACTTTTCTCAATTAATCTCGGTGAGATTGAAAAGAATAAATATAGTCTCATTGTATGTTGCTTTTGAATTTCAAATTGATCTTGAAAGACAACAAAGCATGCTCATTTAGGAGTCTCAAGGATAAGGATAAGAATGATGATGCATCAAACGAATGAGGCTTTATCTCGTAATCATGACAGGACTAACAAAGACTCCCAACCCTATAGTCATTACAGACAACATGGATGCCAAAATGCATGAAGGATCTAGCTAGGGAATCCATGTATAGGTAGGCTCTACCACCTAATTACGACACTTATAGAGAAACAACGAAGGTTATGTGTCACACTTCGGTGGGGTCGATCCTACAGAAAAGAGGAAAAGACAATGAGATGTAGAAAGTGGATACAAAATCCTAACTTATATGAAAAAAGTTGGAAAAGTGACTTTTACCAAAGGATACCAAAAGGTGACCCATCCCCAAAAACGTCACTGAACCAAAAGGAAAAGAGTATTGCAATGTCCAATAATAAAATCATAATCAGAATCAAGTAATCACCAAGCAATGAAAAATGACAAAGAGGGTCAAAAAGTGGCAAAAAGGGACAAAAACAGTCTATAAATAGAAGCTGACAACTCATTTTCACCATTACAATTCGAAAATTACCCCCAATACTAAATTATTATTCCATAGGGATTGAAAATTGTGCATCCTTTTCCAAATATCTCAGAGTTTAATTCTTTCTCAGAACCATCAAACTCAATTTCCTCACAATTACTTAACAACCTCCTTCCTCATAACATACTTGTATATAATAGATTGCCTAGATCTTTTTCGAGTTCACCTCATCCCTAACCCTATGGAATCTTCCTGACCTAACTTTGTGCTAGATTGTTTCCTCACATCCCACACCTTTGGTAGTAGGGTTCCACTTGTCCCATGGAAAATATTTACTCTGATGGTTTTTATCTTTTTCACTGACCCATGGAATAATCATTTACACTTTGTAACTGAATTCTCTAATCAATTGATTTCTTGATAATTAAAATAAAATAAATATTACTATAAATATTCATCACCAATGTTTATGATGATATAGTTCCACATAAATATTTCCCAATACTTTCACAATCATAATTTATCAAGAAATTATATGTTTAAATGTTTGTAAACTAAGGAACATTACAAAACCTTCATTTGTTTAAAAGCTCATCCCAAGAATACACACATATGTCCTTTATGGTGTTTTCAATATTGCTACCCACACACCCTCTCCCATATGGATACAAGGAAATGAAGTGATTGATTTGGAATAAAAGTATCATAAAAGAATGGAAAATGTTTCTTCAAGTCATGTTGCTGAAAAGGAAAATGAAAATTCCAATATGCAAGAGCAAGATTTTAGCCTCTCACATACTCCATATGAAGGTCTTTCAAGCACCAAGATCAAAAATGAAATTCAGGAGCCTTCGCCAAATGCACAATAATATTTCATCCAACATACTCATATGGAATATGTTGTAACATATGATGAAAATCCACAAGAACAATTGATGGAAGAAATTAATCATGCGAACAAATATGGGCAAGATTGGCATTGCATGAAGGAAAAATTCTTTCAAGACATTGTCGATGAATCAAGAACATTGGATTTGGTCAATGATAAAGAGAAACATGAAAGTATTTCCAAATTGGAAACTCCTCATCTAACCCAAGAAAGTAGCATTATTGAGCAACCGATAATTGATTATATTGAATCATGGTTCCAAAGAATTGTTGGCCAAGCAATGAAATCAGATTTTGGTCATATTCAGCTCAGTCTAACTTCAGTATACTCTGGGCCTGATTTTCACTCCTTGATAGCATCCCTGACATGTTCCCCAATTCAGGAGTTCATTCCATAGATCAGTTGGGTGCTTGAATGGCTTAATTGGAAGTCTACGTACTCTTGAAAAGTGTACTTTTCTTTCAAGTAGCATGAGGTAGGTAGATTTTCTTTGTACATAGTTTGTTTCTTCAATCAAAGTTTTGTGCAATAAAGAAATTGCTAGATGGAGACAATGTTTGAAGATGACTCAATGAACCAATGGAAGAGGACTTATAATAATTTATTTTGAGTATGAATCCATAACCAAATGGAGAATGTATACAAACTAGTATTCCGGATTCTCAACAACCCACAAGGGGTCACTATCCCACAGTTGGAGCAAGATGTTGACCAAATTGTTTGATAAACTAGATTTATTGTTGTTGGAGAAATAAAAAAATTTATATCAAAAGAAATAACTTTTTAACAATTATCAGTTCATAGTGTAGCCCTCAATCTTATCTTTGTCATGCAGTTTCAAGAATCACAATATGATTCTTTATTCCCAAGATACTCATTATTTTTTCCACAATTCGGACAAAAAGATTGCAAGAAGAACATCAAAGAATGAAACATTTTCTAAGTGTTGTGCCCTTCTTTCCCACTCCTTTTTCATCTTACATTTCCCTATCCTTTCTCATTTCTTCTCATTATTAGACATTTTAACACTTTCCATCATCTCCCCATCTCTATACTTGGCCAGTTTTTTCTCTCGTATCCCTTCGCTTCTCTTCTCATCTCTTACTTAGACATTTTTTCATTTTCTCACTACTTTCTTAATCCTTTCACTTCGCATACTTATCCATATTTCTACCTTTCATTCCTTACTCTAATCTCCATACTCTTCTCATACTTCCCCATTTTTCTACTTTACATTCTTTACTCCCATCTCTCTCTTACTCTCCTCTCTATACTTAACCATTTTCCCCTCTTCCATTATAGTCTCGATATTCCACACTCAGTCATTATTCTCTCTTTCAATCCTTAATCTCCTTTCCTTACATAGTCATTTCCACGTTCATGTTCATATTCTCATTTTTTTTATTCCCATTTTCTTTTATTTTTCTTTTACATTTTCACTTCCATTTTTTCATTTTCCAATTTCTTTTTATTTTTCCCTTTCTCATTTTCTTCTTATTTTCCATTTACTCTTTCTATTTCCCTTTATTATTTTCCTTTTCTCTTTATTATTATTTTTTTATTTTCGATATTCACGTTATTTCTATATTTCAAGTACCATATTTCACGTAATTCCATTATATACCTCCCCAACACTTACGATGTTTTTCTCTTCCAACACTTTGTCAAATTTGAGTTATGCAAGAGTAACAATGCAGGGTTGGAACAAGTCCTAGGTCCACATGCCCATAGTTACACAATCGTGCTACTTGCAAATTACACATCTTAGTTCCATGCCATTCATAATGAGCTTAGATGGGACAACCATTTACCTTTTTTTCACATGTCTAACAATGCAGGGTTGAAACAAGTTCTAGGTCAACAATCACACTACCTGCAAATTACACATCTTACTTCTGCGTCCTCCATAATGCACTTTTCACCTTTTTCACACTTAGTGTAATGTACCCCAAATTTACCAAAATAATAAAAAAAAATTGTTAGGTTCATTAAAACTTCTTGACTCTTACATATTCGATCAAACTTAATTCTATTATCGTCGCTATCAGAATACGACATGTACCTCCTCATAATTACAAGTGACTAATAACAAGGTAGTTATCTTCTCTAAGTGAAATCGTGCCTATTAAAATAATCCATTACATGCAAAAATTGTTCTGTACATTCAACATTTTTAACATAATAGGCTAGTGTTTAGTCTGCTCATGAAGTCTGTAATATCAAAAGATGTCCGTAAGACTTATTGCATTCATAAGGGGACTATAGTAACCATGTCCTAACATGGGTACTACTCTTTCATATAGGATCTACATAAAAGTTTTTACCAAAGGATTTACACATATATGGGATGTCACAACATATTTAGTTTTGTAGACTTTTAATTGAAATCCTAACATTTCATATATATAAACCATACATGGAACTCATAGCATACACACGATGAATATATAGATATAGTTATTTTTTTTAGCATGAAAGTAGACCCCTGCTCGGTATATATGAAATATATCTACCCTGTTCATATCTATATATCATATGTTAACAGTTTTCCTTCTATGTATAGTTCTTGTTTAAACACATTAATTAGATGATAGGCGAACAAAAGAATTAGAGTTACCATGAAACATTAAGGATGGTTATGACATCTCAGACATTGATGTGTCGTGTACCCTATGCATCTAGTATTGCAACGGAGCCAGGTCTGAACTTAACCTAACCGTGATAACCCTATACAACTCGCATCACATCTCAACATTGAATAGGTTTTTAAGTTGTGCTAATGGCGGTCATGTATGTCCGTAAATTGCATTTACCACTGGGTATATCATTTAAATCATGTCTGTTTTCGTACTGGGTGCTTGGGCAGCCACGCCCAATGTTGGCTTGCCATATCCGTGTATTCACATGGCTAACGTACTATGGATTGTTGTCACTCCATTACTCCTCGTTTGGAAAGAGGTGTGAGGCTAAACCGCTCATTGTTTCCTTAGTTTTGCGACAAAAAAAACCCTCCTTTGTTCTATGCACGTTTTCCCTCTGTGAAACCCTGATGGCTTCACTCCTTGTGTTTGGAAACTTGGAGATATGACTTTCGTTCCTGGTAAATGAGCTGGGGAACGAGACCAGTTGAATCCTTTTTGCGTAAGGTAATTCCAACCCTTTCTTCCTTATGTTACTGAACTCTCAAGGGTAAAACATGTTTGGAACAGTTGGTGTTTAGCAAAGTTTGTTATCTCATCTTCGTGTTGTTCCTCCCAGTTTATGTACTGGTCTGAAAGCTTCAATGTCTCGTACGCATTTACTTATGTTACCGTGGAACCATTATTATCAGTTACATTTCCTCATGAAGTCATATCTCTTTTGACTATGGGAAGTTCCAAAGTATATATATGTTGCATCTTGAGTGTTAACCCTAAAATATCTTATCTCAGTATAGCAATGTTTAAATAATTTGGGTATGTATTTACAGGGTTACCCTGAGGAAGCCCTAAAAAAACGTAGTTAAAAGGGATAATCTTATGTACTACCTCCATGTAGATTTAAGGGTTTTAACCCTACGCAAGTATGTGAATAAAGAAAAGAATAAACCGGATAGACCTTCTGGGGTTTTCATAAATGCGGTTTGTGTAACTTCTTTTGTATTTACTGTGTAGATTAACATCATATCTCATGTTTAAGTTCCATCTCCGAGTTCATGCAGTGATAACTAGAGGCACGAAAATTCCTCTGTCGGAATACGAATTTGGTGTGGGAAAAGAAAATAATGTGCGGTTTAACTTATGAGTTCATGGTTTACCTTCTGTGATGTCATAGGCACCTATCGATATATATATATACAAATAATTTTTTGATCTAAATTATTTATATTATAACTTTTCCTTGAAATGAATAACATGATTTTATCGCTTATAACTCAGTATCCCGACCTTCGTTCTTGGGTTCCTCTATGAGTTTTTTTCCTTTTTCTTTGTATAGCAATTCATATGTATTAATGTTTATGGTTGAATGTCTTGCAAACTATGTCTGCATTTTTGAATTGGGAAGGAATGTGCCTCTCTGGGAAAATGTGACTTTGTTGTGTGTGATTCAAATTTTAATACTTCGATTATGTAAAAGAGTTACATACCCATTATGGGATCTTCATCCTTGAATTTGAGTGATTTTTGTTAATAATTTCCTTACGTTCCTTGTATTCATACAACATTGTATAAAATGGAAAAACCTACACTCTGTATATATATTTGGGAACATGATTTTACTCTTGGCAACATGCAAATCTGTACCCTGTGCGAGTTAACCCAAATCTGTGTAATTTGACAGTTAACCCTGGATAAATCAGGGAAATTTGTTTACCTTCTATGGATTCTTATGTTGGTACTATGGGTGGTTACTAAATGTTTAGCATGTTTTAATTATTATTTAAATTCTAGTACTTCAAAGTATTTGTTTTCAGTTACGAAACTAATGATGGGGCCCTGTTTTCTTTGCGAGGGTACCCATCAGTTATTCCTGTATCCACTCCTCCCCTTTGGACTGTGGACAAATTGTCTCTTCAACATCGGTGGGGAATCACTTCCACGCCAGCTATAAGCTAAGTACTATTCATTTGATGAATCTTTAATATTTATTTTCATTTGATTACTTTAACACACTTTACTAAATCTATCAATTTCCCCTTGTAGGATTAATCACTTTGGAGGAAACATATCAAGGGGATCGCCTTCGTCGAAAAATTAATAGAGTTCCAAATCATGGCATTCAATTTAAAAACTCCTCAGGTTCTATTTACTAGTAGTGCATGGTCCTCACCCTAGGGTACTCTACTGTGATAAATTTGAACTAGGGTTTCATGGATAAACTGGTTATTTGTAATTTAATTCTTTAATGGAATAAACAAGTTGTAAAAGAACCCCATTTTGAATATGATTCAACAATTTAAACAATTGTGGTAGCATGTGTTATGTAAACTATTGAATCTCTATTTGTCTATGGACCATCACATTTATAATGTAAATTTCATTTCATAAGGGAGGACTGTTATTCGCTTTATCTACTTTTTACGGTACCTGTACAACGACT
Organism: Picea engelmannii; assembly: GCA_009831015.1. NCBI lineage: Eukaryota > Viridiplantae > Streptophyta > Pinopsida > Pinales > Pinaceae > Picea > Picea engelmannii. The sequence continues at coordinate 79,216 of ML834277.1, forward strand.
GAAATGGCATTTTGCATGTATATATATGTACAGACACACACACACACACATATATATGGATACATATAAATTTCCAGAAAACACAACAGTTCTAACATTCTTTATGCCTCGTTAAGCATATACGTATATTACTATCTATACATGTATAACTCAACTTTATTTGCAATCAGAATTCACAATAGATTTCCTATCTTTACTTAGTGAGTGAAATCAATAGATAAAATAATTATCCTAACACCATAAAAATCACATAAACACGGTAAACCATAATTTTAAGTGGAAACACAATGCAAGAAAAAACCACAGAATGATTTTTTTATTGATCAAAGAGTACATTCATTGGAAGCACCAACTTCATATTTATCCATCTACAACTGGAAGGAGGCTCCAACACCCTATTTAAAGGCTACAACCTGAAGGAAGCTCCAAATCCCTAATTTTCTAGCTCTAACCAGAATGAGGGTACAACCCCCTTTCCTTGCCCCATCCAACCACTCCGAAATATAGATGTAGACCAATCTATCACTACCTTTATCACTGATAACTTCTTCTTGTTGTATTTGTCTCTGATTTTTTTGATGTTGCTAGTGATAACAATATCGCATCAAGACTACAACTACACACACATCATACCAAGATCCACAAAAGAATTCTCCAAATCAAATGCTTATGAATCACTGATACATACACATTCTTGATTTCTTCAGAATACTCATCCTAACACACACAGGAAGACATACCTTCAATCATGTATTTGACCTAAGTTTTAGATATCTGATATTAACAAATTTCCCTCATAGGTCCATGATCCTATGCACTTTCTACTCACGAGCATCCCTACTTTTCCTTACTACAGTCCATGGATGTCCATGTTTTCACTCTTGAAACCCATCGATATACTCAAGGAAATCAATGTATGAAACCTCTTCTTCATACTCTCAGCTCCTACAAACTTCTTACTTCACTGAATTTATTTGTCTTCAACTCACTACCTCAGATCTCCAACCTGTACTCTCATAAGTGATATACATAAGTGATTTAAAATTGACTCTTCTCTGTGTTTCAAAGAGAAATCTCATATTGACATGCAACTGTCATGCAACTCATAATGGCATGCAATTCATATGCAACTCACATGAAACTTGTTATCTTTTGTTTACAACTACTTTACTTCGCTATGGAAAATTTTCAAGGTTTGACATTAATGATAACCAATCTTCCAAAATCTAAACTTTCGACAATTGATTTTTTTTGACAATTAATTAATTTGTGCAATGATTAATCTTTCAACAATTGATTAATTAATATTTCAACACTTGACACCGTTTTTTTCTTATTTCCTATAGCCTACGAGATTCGTAAAGGATAGTGATTCATCCTCCATCAATTGGAATGAGACATTACATATTCTTCATGGAATGACAGATCTGTGGGTGTGTACCATTCCTCTGATTGTAACCACATGTCCTTAGTTACTTATTATTATTTATTTATTTTACTTTACTTATATCTTCGATGTTCCCATACTTAGACTCTTATGTTCAACTGCAAAAGAAGAGTTCATATCATTAGTGTAAAAAATTTTGTTTCTTCCGTATGTCCATCCTCCATCCTACACTTAGTCATATTTCAAAATATTTCACGAAGCTACGAGAGCAGACTTGTTCCATTTAACTCTTTCTATACATTTATTTTATCCACTCCACCGTGAACCCTTATTTCTTGTCATAGTAACCAAGAAAAAATTAATACATATCTTATGTGAAACGACATATGGTTAAGCACTAATGTAATATCCCTCTGTTGTTGAATAGTTTAATATTTTAATTTGGATTATATTATGTTGAGAAAGTTTTAAAGAGTAAAACACTTATGCTAAAATTATATCATCATAAATAATTATAATAAGGAATATTTTTGTAAATATTAATTTTAATCTATTTTATTTATCTAGAGATCAATTTAATAGAAAATCTAGTTATAAAGGAGTAAACCATTATTCCATGGGAGAGTGAAAAGGAATAAAAACCATGATATTAAATATTGTCCATGAGGACAAGTGTAAACATACTCACAAATATGTGGGATGTGAGGGAACACACTAGCACAAAGTTAGGCCAAGAA
>ML834278.1:20209-32832 GCA_009831015.1 Picea engelmannii
TCCAAAAAGAAGATTGAAATTCTCCCCAGACCTACTCAAAGTAAAACACAACCTGAAAACTCTGATTTGGAAAATTTAACTAAAGTTGTTCAAAAACTGTCTAATCAAGTTATAGATTTAAAAAGGTCAACTGAAGAAGCTTCCTCGAGTAAAGGACCCTACAAACCTCCTTTCCGAAAACCTTTTCCTACCAACAAACCTAATCCAAACCCTGAAGGATTGAACCTAGAAAGTTTGCAATGTGCTCTTCAAACAATTCTAGAAGCCCAAGATAACTTGATGCCCCTTGATATCTCTTAGGAGGAAGTTGTACAGGAAACAGTTCAAGAAGAAGAGTCTTCTCCAAACATCTTTGGACATTTCTCGAATAGCATCTTTCAAGCCAACTTCGAGACTGTTCACCCTTATAACACTAGGAGCAAGACAACAAACAAGCCTCCTTCCGAGAACACTACAACTTCACCTCCAAAGGTATCTAAATCAGTAGAAACTAAACAGAGTAATGTCAACCCTAAATTAGATTATGATGTTGTTGAAGATCTAAAAAAATTAAGGGCTAACATTTCTATTTATGAGTTGTTGAAGTTTCCATTTTTCTTATAGAAGATGTTGCAAAATATTTCATAGAACGGCAAGAATGGTAATTCAAATGGTAACAAGGTTGTGCAATGCAAAGTTCCGTAGAATACTTCCACTAAAAATAATCATGATCCTCAAGATAAAGGAAGCCTTCCTGTAACCCCTGTAAATAATGTAAATGATGTAAATAATGTAGATAAAGTAGCATTATAAATTGCGAGTAAAAAACCACAAGCTACTACTCTTAGTACTCACAAAAATGTACCTCCTTTTCTTTTAACTTTCGAGATTTTCAACAGAAATGTGCATAATTGTATGGTTGACTCAGGAGCATCATCTAATGTGATGCCTTGGTCTGTCTGCCAAAAGATTAATGGTGAAGTGGAATCATCTACTTTAAAAATCATACAACTTGATCGAACATATGTTAAAGTTGTAGGTGAACTAAAAAATGTATTGATTAGATTATCGTCTAACCCAAAGGTTCATCAGATTATTGATATAATTGTTGTTTATATTCCAGAAGTGTATGGTCTGTTTTTGAGCAGGGACTGGTTGGAGAAACTACATGGTTACTTCGCAACATACTGGTCTCACTTATGGCTTCCAGAGAACGGTAAGCCTACCAAGATCAGAGTGAATCGTGAGCGTTACCTTAAGTTCACGGTCACAAATTTGAATGATCCTAACGAACCATATACACCTTCTACTGATTCACCCGAAGTCCAAGGGATGGACACCTTCTTCGGAAATTTCATGGTTGAGGTTTCACCTATCAACAATCTAGAACAACAGTCCAAGATCATAGCATATATGGAACAAACAGCTTCTATGCAATAGTTCCATGTGCCCGATGGAAACCAAATTTGGTCTCTATATTTCGATAGTTCTAAGTCTAAAGAAGGAGTTGGTGCAGGCTGCATCATTATTGATCCGGCAGGTAACAAGACATTAATGGCTTGTAGACTAGAATTTGAATGTACTAACAATACTGCAGAATATGAGGCTTTACTACAAGATCTTAGAAAATATTTGGACATGAACATTCAAAACCTGGTTGTATTTGGCGACTCTGAAATAGTGGTTAGGCAGGTAAGAGACTCTATATACTGTCTATCCCCGCATCTCAAAAGTTACCAGTCTGAGGTATGGAGTTTAATGAACAAATTTTCTGCTTTCAATATAAATTCCATTCCTAGATTAAATAATGCTGAAGCAGATTTACTAGCTAATGTAGCCTTTAAACTTCTTCCTGTAGAAGGCTTATCCCCAAACGCATTCTCCGTTGAGCTATTGTTTCCACCATCTGTTCCTGACAATATTACAAACTGGAGAGGATTTGACGATGATCAGCAGATCATTAACTTTCTGCACATGGAAGAAACCTTTCAAGGCGCAGTGATAGATGAACGCATGCACGACGACAATTTGCATGATTTTACGGTAATACCTGATCCAAAATCTCCTGAATCTCTATCGAACATGGTAAATTTCATACCCAAATCCATAGTTAAATTAGAAAAGTTTTATGATTTTGAAGATAAATTTAAAAAGATGGTCAATTGAAAAACTAATAGCTCCTCGTTGTCTTATGAAAAAGTGAATTTAGGAACTAGTGAAAATCCTCAGTGTATTAATCTAGGCTTGGGATGTTCTAGACAAGAAAAATATACTTTTGTTAAATTTTTTAAAGAATTTAAGGATGTGTTTGCATGGACATATGACGATTTTAAAACATTCTATCCTAATACCATACAGCATGTCATCCCAATGAAGCCCCAAACCTTACCCTTCCAACAAAAACTGAGGAAAATGCACCCTAAACTAGAACCGACCGTTCAAAAAGAATTGAATAAACTCCTAAGTGCTAAAATAATCTTTCCTGTAAGACACACTCAATGGGTGTTCAACCTTGTCCAATTTCGGAAGAAAAACGGGGAAATTTGACTTTGTGTCGATTTCCGAAACCTCAACAAAGCGTCTGACAAAGAAAATTATCCTGTCCCACCCATGGAATAGATCCTGCAACAGGTATCTGGTTCCAAAAGGCTATCTTTATTGGATGGTTTCTCTGGATACAACCAAGTCCTAATGTCTCCACCAGACCAACTCAAAACCACCTTCCATACCCCGTGGGGAACTTATGCTTATCGCAAAATGACTTTTGGATTGATTAATGCTGGTGCTACCTTTCATAGAGCAATGGACATTGCTTTTAGGGGCTTAATCAATCACTCTGTCGTAGTTTACTTAGATGATGTGACCGTTTATTCTAAAAACAAAGATGATCATCTAGCTCACTTACGAGCCGTTCTGCTACGATGTCGTAAATATGACATCTCCTTGAACCCCAAAAAATCCATGTTTGCAGTAGAACAAGGTAAATTACTAGGATTCATTGTGTCTAGTGATGGGATGATTATTGACCCCGAGAGGACTCAAGTCATTGCCAAACTTCCCCCACCTACATCCAAGAAATCCATGCAGTCTTTCCTAGGCCAGATTAACTTCGTGAGGAGATTTGTCCACAGCTTCTTTGAAATGGTCAGGCCTCTACAGAACCTGATTAAGAAAGACACCCAATATCACTGGGGACGCACAAAAAATCAAGCTTTTAATGCTATAAAGAAGGCCATAATAGACGCTCCATCTCTCATGAGCCCTGATTTCTCTCAAGATTTTACACTCTATACTTTTGCCTCTGATCGTTCCTATGTCATAGTCCTAACTCAGAAGAATTCTGAGAATAACGAAGTACCCATCGCCTTTATGAGTTCCTCTTTCAAAGGTGTTGAACTTAACTACCCAGCGGTCGATCGGTAAGCCTACATTATTTTCAAAGAATTTAAGCACTTTCGATCCTATCTTTTGAAGTCAAGGATGAAATTCATTGTCCCCTACCCTACCGTAAGGAACTTTCTAGTGAAAAATGAGTTAGGAGAAAAGAGAGCCAACTGGGTCACCTCCTTGCAGGAGTATGACTTAGAGATCACCCCAGCACAAATCGTGAGAGGCCAAGGGTTGTGTAAATTGGTTGTTGATTCAAAAACAGGACATCAAGAAGATAGTGATACATCAAACCTAGAACAACGTGATCAAAGTTTGATTTGTTGCGCACAAAACCTCATTAGTCCCTGGTACGACGATATTAGATTCTGTCTTGAACATAGATCAGCAACCCGTCACCTCGACCCCGCCAAGAGAAGACTGTTGAGACTAAATTCCGCCTCCTTTCATCTGGTTAATGATATACTGTTTCATTAGAACTTTGACGACATACTGATGCGCTGTCTCGAAAAAGATGAAGCAGAAATAGTCTTTCTTGAGTTGCATGCAGGAGAAGCTGGTGGTCACTTCGGTGGTGAAACCACTGCTCATAATGTTTTAAGACCCAGTTATTACTAGCCCACGCTTTTTAGGGATTCCCATGCCTTCTGTCGTAAATGTATCATCTGTCAGAAAGCATCAGGGCGATTGCAAAAACCAGCCTTTCCCTTGCAACCCATTTTAGTAGATTCTCCTTTCCAGCAATGGGGCCTTGATATCATAGGTTATATTAAACCTTCGTCCTCACAAAAAAACAACTATATTGTGACAACCACAGACTACTTTACACGATGGTCTGAAGCTGCTACGCTAAGAACTGTTAACACCAGTCAGGTAATTGCTTTTCTAAACTCGAATATTATCACTCATTTCGGTATACCTGATTGTTTAGTCTTTGACAACACTTCATACTTTTCTTCTCTTGATATGAGTGAGTTTTCTTTGGAAAAAGGAATAAAGATGAAGTATTCTGCTAGTTACTACCCCCGGGAAACGGCTTAGCAGAATCAACAAACAAAAACTTGATCAAAATTATCAAGAGAACCGTGGCTGAAAATCACAAGAATTGGCACAATGCACTACTGAACGCACTATGGGATGATAGGGTAACACCCAAAGCCACTATAGGTAACTCCCCCTTTTTCCTCGTTTATGGCAGAGAAGCCATTCTGCCACCTCACATTCTTCTTCCTTCACTTCACTTGTCACAAAAGGTCCAAGAAGAAGATTGTCCCCCTTTAGAAAACCGAATTAACGCTTTGATGAAGTTGGAAGAAGTAAGAGCTCAAGATAAGCGTAAGTTAGATCAACATCGACAATTGATTAAAAGTTGGTTCAATTATAATTCTGCTTTTGATAGAAATTTTGAAGTAGGTGATCTCGTCTTGACGTGGGACAAACCACAGGAAGGAAAGGGTGAGCACACCAAATTTTAAAACTTATGGTTTGGGCCATTTCTAATTGCTGAAAAGTTGGGTCCTAGTTCCTTTCGATTATAGAATCTCGAACGGAAGCTTGACACCTATCCGGTGAATGGCCAAGCTCTGAAGAGATACTTTGCTTGATAATTGCCCTTGTATATTATGTAAATATTTTGTTTTGTTTGCACTTTCTTTTGCTTTCTGTTTTCAATTTTGGTTTGAATTTATCAGTTTGTGTTTTATTTTTGAACCATACACATACCTGTACACTGAGATATTTAGACAAAGAGAATAGAAAAATTTCTTCGCTGAAATAACTTCTGAAGATTCGTACAAACATCAATGATATATCTTTGAAATTGATATCTATGTTGGAAAATTTTGTTGTTTGAAAGAAGTTTACTGATTTCAATCTCTGAGCAAAGTTTGTCATGATCATCTATTATCTTTTTACGTTGTCCCTTTTCCGTAAAGGAATGACTCAAAAGATGTCTCCCTGTCATAGGAAGTTGTTTTTATAAAATATCTCTGGAACTGAATAAAGGACAGTGCTAAAAAATTATGGTGAGGTCTAAAAAATATATGTTAAAATATCAGGATTTTTAGCATCACCCCGCTCAGCCATATATCTTCAAAAGAAAAACAAAATAAAATTATGAATAAGAGTTGTGGGAAATGCTTGTAAACCCGCCGGGATACTGAACAAGTCTACTGGCAGTGGGTAAATGCATGCATGGAACTAAGACAACTTCACCGGGGTACTGAACAGGCCCGCTGGCAGTGAAGCAATGTTGGGTATATGAAAATCTGCAAAAAATATAAGCAACCTCTTTAATGTCCTTTATGATGATCTAGAACTTCTTGACAGGATACAGATGTCAAAGTGGGTTAAATGGCAACCCTATCGAGGCTATGGATGCCTGCTGGTAGCAGTGGCCATGCCAAAAGTATCAAAGATTTTATCTTTAATAGCGTGACTTGCTGATCTTAAGACTGTTATTGGTTTTCATCTTTTAAAACATTGCTGGAAAAAATGATTAATGATGATGTTAGTACAATTTTCAGGTTGTTATTTTTGAAGTTGAAATTTTCTTTGATGTCCTAATATGAATTTTTTTCTTTTAACAGAGATAACTGCTTCTACCAGTGTTTCGCCATTGTTGGCAGCCAAATCAATTTTTTTATGATCCTATAAGCTGCCTACACCTGTGTTTTGCAAACATCAAGTTTTTCGTCGCATTTTTTTAATAAACGACACTTTCATTTTTGCGACATTTGCAAATTTGTCTTCATTAAGTTTTCACAACTATAAGCGTGAAAACTTCTCCTTTTGAGGTCACGTTTCAATCACTATCTGAACTGTTATGATCGTTTGTCGATAGTTTCTATTACACTTACCTTTTGTGTATCGTCATGTGGTTGAAAGGACACTTAAACTATGCTCATTGAACATTTTTATATTGATTGCATAACTTGATTTTATTAAGTTTGGAAGACATTGAGCATTTGGATTTCCATTTTATGACTTGCCTAATCTTTGATTCTATGAAATGCATAAGGGTTTTGATTTAATTTTTATATATGTATGATAGGATCCTTATGTTAATATTTTTATATTTGTTTGGCTTGTCAACTATTTGGCACCTTGGTTAAACTTATGAATCAATACATTAGCGCATATTTGATTTTGAGTGTTAGCGCGTATTTGATGTTGGGTGTTTAAACACTATGGCATAGTGTTAGCGCATATTGGTATGCACATTGCATTTGATTAGTTGTAAACCTGACTTAATGGATGATCCACTATTATGAATTGAACATATATATCGGTAGTTGTACTTTGACCATAATTGTTTGCATGGCGGTAAATAACTCCACCACCTTTGCATGGTTGCATTAATGCTTACCCCTTTTGGCTCGATTCATTGCTATTGGTTCGGGTAGCTTTGGTACTGTGTGTTCGAACCCTTCCCTTACCATGCATTCAACTCCATGGCACCAGTCATGTGAGTTGAACCTAATGGCAAGCAGGCCCTGTTGATGTTTGACAATGCCCGCCAAGATTTGGCAGATAGTGGGTGGCTTACCTTTGTGGAACGTTTCGATGGTTTTAACCTTTGCATGTTTCGACAGTTTGCTATGACCTTTGATGGTTGTCGAGCCAAGGTTGGCGATATACAATTGGAAATTGATGAACAGTTTATCAATCTTGCTACGGGTTTTCCTGCCACTGGACAACGATGGTCCAAGAATTGCAAAGTCGAGGAGGTCCCATGGACACTACTCTTCCGGTCACGCAAAATCACCTCCTGTGATAGAGGTATGCTCGTGACCATGCTTAAACAATGTTGGCATGATTTATTAATGATAATCAAATAGTTTATCACCTGTGAGGGTCGATACGGATTTGTGTTCCTACACCACCTGCATTTGCTTATGGTTTTTATGGGTTATCATCTCAATATGCCTTATTATTTTCATAGAAGCATGTTTAAAATGTTGAAGAAGTACAAAAGAAACCAGGCTGATAGTATCATTTTTCATTATGGGCTGGTGAAGCTTATTGTTGTCTGTCATATGACTTTGCACAAAGATAGTTGGAGCAATTTCGTTGCTCGGAATGGTTTCAAGGAATCGAACTCTACACAGGTTGACAAACCTATGGTGAATGAGGTCAAGGTTGTACCCCCACTGCCCTACCATATCCTACTGCCTAAACCCTCGGCCAACCCTCCTATCGACTTACCCCACGCTGTGACTAAGAGGGTTGAGACTGTTAAGCCTGTGAGAAAAAAGCCCAAGGTGAACCTCACTGCAAATGTTAAAGGGAAGAAGAATGCACGTTTGATTTCATGGTTGGCGAGGAATAAGCCAAAACCCCCTGTCGAACCAAACCCTATCATGTTGAATGAGGACTCGGATTCATAAGTGGAACGTTTCTTGGCTAGCAAATACCCCTATTCACAAGGTTTGTGTGCGGAAACCTCTTATGACTTTGTGTCAAACATAACCCCCTGCCTATAGGATGACCCTAACTACCCAGGCATTAAGTTGCCTTGTGAAACCCTCGGTCATTCACCCAAACCCTCGCCTACTCTTTCTAAACCTACACAACCACCCTGTAACCAATGCAGTTCATGGTTAGAGCGATATTATCTGGATGTTTCGATTCTCCAATCAAGGATTCAAGCTTTGGAGGACCAGATTGCACTGCTTACCAGTCAAAAGGCCAAGCTACAAGCAACATATAAGAAACAAAAGACGACTGACTCCATCTTGTTTAAAAATGTGGAATCAACCACGGCTGTTGTTAATTCTAAGCTGGTATAATTGAGCAGCCTCGTCGCTACACAGGTATGGAAAATTTCATTTCATTGTGTAAATAATCTAGATGTATATAATGTTTGCCATTCAGTTTTCAAACAGCTCTGTTCACATCATTGAATGACTCTGTTACATTGCATGCATTCTATTTATGGACCGGCTTTGAATAAAACAAATTTCGATTCAATATACGATATGGTTATTCCCAATTTAGCAATCATTAGATTTGGATTGGATTTGAGTGATATGTTTTGAGATCTGATTGACTAGTTATAAAATTAATGGTTTGCCTCCAAATGATTTGGTTTGTATCATGCTTAGATTGGATTTTTTTATGATCCATGTGCTATAATTGAAAAACGGTTTGATTGAGTTTGATTGTTACAATCTTGCCCGGATTCGATTTCATTATCATTGGTATGCTAGGACTGGTAAATGTTTCGGGAGGATACATGTTACTATGCCATTCTATATTTGATTGATTCCAAGTTAATTGAACCTGTTTCTTTGATGAAAACTATACGCTCAAATGAAATCCGCGCTCGAATTGGAAATGAATCCGAATCATAGCAATTGGTTAAAAATCCTTAGCTAAATCGATTCGTTTTTGTTCTAAGTTGGTAAATTCGTTTTACGAATCGATTTCATATTATAATTGATGCTCTGTATTTGAAATTGTGAAATGAATCGGTCAAACTCTGTTATGATTCGTTTGATTAAAAAGATTGTATCGATCCTGTCTATTGACTGTGCAAGAATCAATAATCGAAATCTATGACAAATTATGTTTGATCCTGTCACATTTTTGGTTATGTGTCGGTTATGGTTTGAATTCATTCACAGCCTAAATATTTTTGATTTACAGTTATCGTGATCATTCTATTCGATGCAAGTATAATGAAGTGTTTGCTATTTGTTATGTTTTTGAGTGAATATCAAAATGATCTTATTCGATTTTTTGAGACATGATTATGATGCTATTACATAAGATTTCATTTACCCGACTTGTAACCAAGTAGTTCTTTCTTTGCATTCGATTAAATGATTTGAATCTTGTTTCTATATCATTACATATTTAACAAGTGGAAAATGGTTGTGTTGGATCAGATCATATCACATACTTTATGTTTCATTATCCATTTCAATTGGACATGAAATAATCTTATTACTGTTCGATTATGAAAGACCCGATTTTATGCTAACAAAAGAACAAAGTATTCCTATCTCTGTGTTCGGTTGAACCAATTTTGATCCTGTTTAATGTTGAATGATAAAATCATTTGAATCTTAAATGATTCATGACTATTGCAAGATAATTGGATTTAATTATTTTAAAAGATTTGATTTGATTTCAGTTCTGTATATCATTTTAGACTAGCTATAGAATCAGATGATTCTGTAGCTAAGTCTATGGAATCATATTTTTATTGTTTTGCTCATAAAATATCTCTCTAACTTGTTATTTTTGGTCCATTTCAGGTGAATTAAAAAATGCATTGGATTGGATGGACAGTTTAGAGGATATTTGAAATATTTTAGTTTCATTTTAGTTCCTACTTTAGTTGATTTTGGGAATACCTTCCCAGATTATGTAAATAGTTTTGATACTATCCACAGGGATGTTTTACCCTGTGGAAAAACTTATAAATACTCATTATTTTTGTAATAACCTCATCCCCATCCGTGGGAGAACAAGGATATGGAATTTTAATACAGTCTGAGACAGAATTTCATATTCTGCTACAACTTTAGCTTTTCATTATATCAATGTTTTGTTTCATATTTTTGTGTATCAATTTGCATTTGGTTAATGACTACTTTAGCTATCTTAGTCTCTTGCAAATGATATAATTTAATCAATATAATCCATATCTGATTTCTTCTAGTATGTAAAAAAACTTAGCAGTTACTTGATTCAGTTTGTAAATGACAGATTTCTCTTCTTCATAAGTTGAATTATTAAGTATAAGTTTCTGCATAACAGGTTTCCCTTATTGCAGTGATTTATAAATCATATAATTGTTATGATTTTTTATGTCTTGTTTGTCCTGTAAACAACTCAAAGAGCAGCGCAACCTATCGTTTACGAGAAGCTTTTGGATTACCCGGTGCGAGTTTCCTTCCTCCGACCAGCTTCGAAGTCATCATACACAGGACAAAATTTGGAGCGTTTCCAGGTCAGTTTGTCATATGTTTATTTTAGTATAGTTAATATATTAGATTGTTTAAATTCAGTAAGTTTGATTTCTTGTTTATAAAATTATAAAATCAAAAAAGAAAAAGAAATACCTTTTTCTGTCTCAGGGCAGAAAGCTAATGATTTTTGCAAGTTTTATTTAAATCTGTATTTTGTAGATATTGTACATTTTGTAAATAAGTTATATCTTAAATAGTAGTTAGTATAGTATTAGTTAGTAGTTTGTATATATATAGATAGTAGATTAGTTAGTTTTTTTTTCATAGTTAGTTTTAATTAGATTAGTTAGTATTAGTTCATTTTAGTTATTGTTAGTTTGTTTAGTTTGTTTTATTTGTTTTAGTTATATTAGTTAGTTTAGATTAGTTTTCTCTTTGGTTTTCTTAGAAACTTAGAATGGCCAACGGATCCGTTAAACCCATCAAGGTGGTTCATTCCAAACGGCTTGGGTTATTAGACAACCGCGGACCGGTTCCACTCTCTCAGTTGACGGACAATCAATTTCGCCCGTCAACAACTACTTTTAGCATGCTTATAACTAGGCCAAGAATTTCATTGAACAAGTTTAGTTTGTTCATCAAACCATTCAAGAACAACTAAAAAAGAACCAAACCAAGTACAAAGAAAGACATGACCAACTTCATATTGGTCTCAAAGGCAACAATCCAAGCAAGGTTGAATGGATTGAGATTAGAAGGATGAGAAAACTTGTTAATCCCTAATATTGGCTCATTGCCCCTTAATTGGGGAATATTATATTAGTAATTTTATTTTATTTATGTCATCTTTAGGCCATTAGTTGTAATTATACCTCCTAGTCTCCTATATATACCAAGGAGACATTTTCATTTTTCATCATCTGGTACTTGAACATTTAAGTGGGGTAAAAGGAGGTTGCCCCCTCAAAGAGGCTTATTATCTGAAATTATCTCTTTTTCAAGGTGTTGAGTACGTTTTCTAAGGTTTTTCTATGCTATATTGATGTTTGGTTCTTAACATATGGTATCAAAGCTCAAGGTCTTGGGGTTTTCGCTATAACTGAGACATGGTGGCATTTTCGCTATAACTGTTTTTATACATTGTTTCAGAAGGAATGGATTAGAGGATATTTAGTGGACAGATCAAGGTAACTTGGGTTCAAAATTTATCTCCTGAGGTCTTATAATTTATGAGATACAACCTGTACAAGATAGGGTTCTGGAATCATTCTGAAATGAGGCATTGTGGAATTTTTTCTATAAAACATTTTCTATAAAATTTCAGACTCTAAACTCTAGAGGTAATTTACAAAAATTAGTAAAGTATCTGTGGTAAAAATTTCATCTTCTAGTTCATTTTAAATTTGTAGATACACCTTGTGTAAGATAGGGTATCTGACTAGTCCCATTGACTAGTCTGAAGAAGGTGTTCCAGGTAGAACAATCATAACGTCTTGCTAGAGTATCCAAATTGAGTGGGACTGGTTTCATTGCATCGTGGACAACTTGTAGTATTTTGGGTGCGATTTTCATAATTTGATATCAATTATTTTGTGCGGGGAATTCTATACAAGTGAGATCTCCTAGAAAGGCCAAAAATTGACAAGTTGTGAGGAAGTTATCGTAAATTACACTTGGCACATCCAATTTTGATCAAACCTGTGGCATTACAGAGAAAAAATATCATAGAACTACTTAAAAGAAAGTTTCATACCCAGAAGGGCCGAAACTTGGGAGATAGAACAGAATAAATATTGTCTAGCAAAACCGCCTTAAAATCAAGAATCAAAAGTGATACTTGGCCAACATGCCACCAAAAAAGGGACCTTCTACACCAAATAAGCCTCCAGAAAATCCTAATTAGACTCTTGATGAAGGTGAAGAAATCCATAGGGACATAAATGAACTACAAAAGAAGATGGATTCAATGGAAGCTAAGTTGATGGATTCAATAGAAGCTCAGTTGGATACTAAGATGGATTCAATGGAAGCTACGATCATGGAAGTAATGAAAAATTTCGTAACATAGAAGACACCCAAAAGTGAAAATGCATCCCATGAAATTCATGATGAGGACACAAGGAAGGTGAATCAAGAATGGAGAAACTCCAACTTCGGTTTGAAGACCAACCACGTTCCTAAGATTGATATGAGAAAGTTTGATGGCAAGGACCCAATCACATGGATACTTCAAATGGAGCAATTCTTTGATTTCCATAATGTGCCACATACACAAAAGGTACGAATTTCTTCTTTATATTTAGAACCTAATCAATTTGTTTGGTATTGATGGCTTTG
>ML834279.1:18391-28574 GCA_009831015.1 Picea engelmannii
AAATGGAGACATGAGAGCTAAGTTTCCACAAGAGAGGGATGGTGCAAGGGGGGATTTTACATGCCTATTAAACCCAAACCATCTTTCTAGATTATTTTACTATGAACTTTTTATTTCCTTTTTGAGTGCTTCAAAGCCCAATCATTGAATACATGTAAGAGGGTTGGAGTGTAAAGTCACCTCACATTGTTATTGAGAGCACAAGCTCGAGTAAAATCAACCTTGGGAATTAGGAGAGTCAACATGCATGGGAGAAAAGGAAATTCATATTGAAAAAGAGAACGATTTTTACAGTGGGGAAAAATGAAGGAAAATGTCTCTTGAGTGTTTGGAGATAGTTGGTAGTCATAATGGGTTTTGTGGACAACTCCTGGAGTTGATATTTGCATGAAGAAGCATATTGTTAGGTCTGTGAGTGAGATTTATGTATAAGAATTTCCAAGTGAGCGAGTGAGTTGTTGTTGTTAGAATTCATGTTACAACTAGATTTCATGAAGTCCCCAACATGAATATTTCATCTCCAACCTATGTTGGAGCCTTGGAGGAAAGTGGGATAGTTTGAGGGGCTGTGTGGTAGAGAAGGGGATCCCATTCCTTGGGTTGTGTAGGTTGAGGGGAAAGAGAGCTAGTGGATTGGAATGACTGTATGAATTTAGTTGTTGTGAGTGGATAATAGACACCTTTAAGGGACAACCTTTCTTATGGATTCGTATCCCTAGCTCGGGGGTGACTTGTTGTTGAGTACTAGAGTAGAAACTCTATTATTGGGTGGAATGTCCATCCTATGTAGGGGGTTGCATATTTTTAAATATAAGTGCTCATATTCAGTGTGTTTAATTTTGTTGAATATTAAGCTTAATAGTTGTGTATTTCACTCTGAAGTTTTATCTTATTTACTATTACCTGTAGTGGGTAAATGTTTCATTTACTCTGTATGTTGTATGTATGAATGATGAAGTGCGTGTTAAATTACTTCTATGCATGTTTAAACCATTTGCATTCACATTTTTATGAATTAATGATTATAACATGCCTATATGTATTTTCTACATTTCAATTGATATGTTAGTCTATTTAGTAGTAACGTGGCCCAACAAGGGAGTTGGGTACTTTACGAGTTGATATCAAAGAAGAATTTCCAGGGATGTTACATAGATGAGGTTAGAAGTTCAAAAGTGATTCGTAACATAAATTTGATAAAGGAACATAATTAAGAAAGATGCTTGAACGATTATAGTTTAGTGTGAAAAGGATATTTAAGACTAAAGATATCAAAATTAATAATGGTTTATAATGTCCAATAGGTCTTTGGTGGGGTACACAGAAAGTTTTAGTTTCTTACGAAAGTCTATATAGTTATGAGCATTGTTGGAATCTACCATGAATCTACAAATACCATTACATGTCTATTTTTTATGATTCCTTTAAGTTTTAGGGTCTTCCATTGTAATTATGTCTTCATGGTTGCAAGTGGAACTTTAGGTTTTCTTTCCTCTTTTCTTGGAGCTTGGGTATGATCAGCCTTCCTAAAATGAATCATAATATAATTAATCACAAGTTCTCGTGTTACATTACAAGTAATAATTGCTTTTTGGGACATCCTCTCTTCATTATTATTTTGTTGGGTGTATGAGATTAAGGATAATGATATTGTTGGCATTGCTTCATCTTTAACTTTAGGTCTTTGATTTTGATCTTATTGGGTTGACTCATTTAACCTCGATTTCTTTTGTGTTTTGTAGTTGATGAATTCAAACTTACTAGGGGATTTTCGTAGTTATGGGTTCTATTGTTAACTCATCACATCTTTTAAATACAGTTGATTAACCATAAAACCCATAACTTAAACAAAGATTTTCATATAGCCATTGTTGGCACAGGGGCAAGCCTAAGGTTCAACGCTTCAACAACGCACCAACAAAACCCTAACTACCGACTCTTTTGGCAACACCTGCGAAGTAGATGAAGTCTCACCCGAGGTAGAGGCAAGGGGGGTTGTAAGACTCAGGTGTCTGCAACCTAGTTGGGACATAGATTTGTGATCACAATACTTAACAAAGCACTTAGCAATTAACATTAATTAGTCTTTAACCCTTATTCGCATCACATATTAAAACCCTAATTACAGAACAATGCAGTATTAATCAATATCTAAGAACATCTAACCATCTAGCATACAACATCAGAGTAGATCCAACATTCATTCATATAATAAGCACTAAACATCAATGAATCTACCTATCATATATAAAAAAAAAAAGCACTAAGCAAATACATAAACAACATGAACATCATAGCACAAAGAACATCGACACAGGATATATGTGGTTCACCCCAGTGTGGGGCTACATCCACCAATATTCTTCTCTTCTTATTAGTTTCTTCTAATCTTCTTACATGCACCAAGCTACAACACCAACTCCGCATAGGACAGGAGATCTGTGCGTACCTCGCTAGATCCTCCTTCCTGAGTTAGGTCCAAACACAGAGCCTCTACATAGTCTGTGCACAAAGCACTTGCAAGACACTTGCACTTAGCTCTGCAAATCTTAACACGTTCGTGCACAAAGCCAACTAGCCATGCACTAAGCCGATCAATGACTAGTAACTACTAGGTCCCTTTGTTAGATCGCCTAGATACTTATTTATACATTACAAAAGGGGCCTAAACATGGGTAAGACCCATGGGCTGACATCCCATACCCATTACATAAACCCTAAAACCCAAAAAGCCTGCAAAAGGGGGCGAGATCCCGTGATCTCCGCTTCGTCGGGGTGCTCCGTCTTTGACCAGCCTATCGAAGTCCCAAAAATGGTCGAACGCGACCAAGGTTCTCCAAAACTTGGTCGAGGACCAATAGGCCCCCAACACTCACCTGTGACTTGTCCCAAGTCACTCTGATCTAGGAAACTCTACTTCAAAGGTCTCGAGCTGCCTCGACTTTTTGCTTCGCCAGAGCCTCCTTCTCAACGAACTCCTGAATGATTTTCTCGGTGACAAGCCCTTCCAAGCAATGTTCCATCGTGGTGACCACTTGTTCTATATGTGCACCTTGTCCCTCGATCTCTTCAAAGAGGGTGCAGGCTTCGTCCTGCACCGATTGGAGTCGCTGGGTCACTTCCATCACTCTACTTTGAATGGTATTGACTTGTTGTTGAACTGCGCGCTACCTCTGCGACAATTTCATCTTCTCTATTGCAGTAAGAAGCTTCAACTATGCTTGAACTGTCGATGCCTGTTGCTTCACCTCCTGGAGATGTGCCTCCAATATCCTCAGCTCCGGGTCTTCTGTAAGGCACTCGTAAGTCTATGCACTTTGACTACTGAGTTTCTTGCATTCTGCGGCTAATGCCCTGATTCTTTCTACTGCACTCCCGACAGTTTCTTCCCTTTGATCTCTCACTTCCTGCGGAGTGCTTGATACTGCTTGCAGTTCTAACTCTGGTACTCTCGATTGAAGCTATTGAATGTCTTCAATGAGCTTTCCCACTTGGCTCTCAGTTGTCTCCTCTTCCATTTGGGCCAAGCCCGACACAGAGCGAAGTGCTCTAGCTACTTCCTCCTTGACCGCATTCTTCCTTGTGAACAACTGGTCTTTTTCTCTCTAGATCTGCTCTCTATCCTCTTCAAACTTCACTCGGAGGTCATCTTTCTCTTGCTTCACAACCCAAAGTTGCTCTAAGCCTTCCTCCTTTGCTTTCTTCAAGGCCTCTTTGGCCTTCTCCTTTTCTTCCTGTACTCATCAAAGGAGATCCTATGTAGCATCTTCTATCCTTCGCAAGTAGGTGGGCTCATCCCCCAATTCTACACCTTCTGATGACGATGATGCAGTGGACACTGCGCGGCTCGATTAGAGGGCTTGTTGTACCCCTTTCAGCTCTGCCTTGATCCTGTCATACATTGTTTCCTTCTTGGCTTCGTTTCGTTGCAAAATATCTTCCAAAGTGTCTGCTACAGCTGCGATGATGAGATCAATGTCATCCACTGTGAGCACAGTCTGTCACTGCGGTTTGTTGTCTCGTGACTTCTTACACGCTGAAGGTTTCTTCGGAGAAACCTTTCTTTTCTTTGATGTCTCAAATTCTGTAAGGGGATCCTTAGGCGGTGTCACTTCGCCTTTTTCCTGCTTGTCTTCTTCCCCTTCTTCTTTCTGTTTTACTTCATCATTTCCTCCTCCTCCAGGTGAATCAGATGTAGTTTCCTCCGATGCGTTGTTTATTTCCTGCACCTCTTCCTTCTTCTTGTTCTTCTTGGCACTGCTCGGTCCATCATATTCTTCTTGAGTGACCACATGACTTCCGATGATATCGGGGTTGGAGATCTCTGTTTGCTCAACTGTTGCAAGGAATTCAGTTGGACATTCCTTGGTTATCTCCTCCATGTCTTCATCGGTTAATTTGTAATATGATTGCAACTCCTCCTTGCTTTCCTCTCTGCGCATAGTGATGTAAGTGAAGTGCATGTCTGCGTAGAACTTCACTATTGGCCTGTAAGTATGCAAGGTATTTGGAGTCATTCGGGGGAATGACTCAATGGCTCACGTGATCTGTAAGTAGTAAGTATGGAAGACAACATTCGACTGCCACTGCTTCACCATATCGCTCGAATACCACAAGGTGGTGAACCTCGCGGGTAGTGGTTCAGACGGCTCAACTTCAGGGAAGGTCACTTCTTCCGGCATCTCCCAAGTGACAAAGGAAATGAGAATCAACAACCAGTTGAAGTGAAACTTGTAGCCCTAGTCCCGCGCTTCGCGACAATCCTGCTCCAACTGGTTGACGAGGTAGCTCACCCAGTTCATCTGCATCCATTCAATGCACTTTCCTGCGAGGTCGACAACGAACCCCATGACTTTCGTTGGTCTGTTCTTCCTGGTGAGCTTATCAGCGATCAACTGGCAAGCTAGGGGCATTGCACCATCTTGGATGGAGGCTACCTTGTATCCCTGCTTCTCCTTCTCCACATCACCATAGGTGTCCTTAATTCGTTGCGCAAGGGTGTGATCCACAGCTTTCCCTGGGTAGAATTTCTGAGGGTCCGGTCCCTGCATGCTTAATCCAGTGATCATGTAGATCAACGCTGGATCCATAGTCATGCGCCTATCTAACCATAGATAACCTCCATGGTAGAACGACATGAGGAGTGTAATGTTAACCTCCTAATGTCTGCCGAAGTGAGGTATCTTCATGATGTTGAGGATAGTGGACCTTGCGATATCCTTAGTCCATGGATGGGGGACTATCTTCGACTTCTTCCCCGTTTTCTTTGTCAAGTACTTATGCAGTGCGAGTAGCGCATAATTCTTCATGTATCCTAGGTTAAAGTTGTTGATCTTAAGGTCATGGATCAGTCCTAGCTGCGTTCCCACTGCGCGTATCCCCTTCGGGAGGTACGCAGTGATGAGGGTGTACTCAAAATCTCTTGGAACGCTGTCACAACTAACCACGCTAGCTAGAGGTGGGATGTAGTCGGGCAAGACTGATGGGATAAGCTTCGCGTTCACTAGGTCGTCATGGTGCTTTCTTCTCTTCTCCATTGCAGTTCGGGATGAACCAGATCGACTGGATTGTCGTGCAGTCAAGGGGGATGCTTGCAATCCTCCCATCGATGAGGCTTTTACTCCTTCGGACATGACCTTCTCATCCATAAGGTCGATCAATATTTCTTCTACGAACTTCTCTATTGTGCTACGTTCATCTGACATACACACTCGTGGTCAAATGCTCGGGTAGGAAAACAGGTGCTCAAGGTAAGTAAAATGGGTGGCGAGGTCTCAAAAGCACAGCACGGTGGTAATCAGTTCTCCGTGGGCTCTAATAATCACAATTTGCAAAAGTGTCCCCGGTGAGACATTCAACGGATAAAATAGACAAAGTCGTAACAGATTCCTCCAACGGGCAGGAATGCCTCAATCCATCTGTTATGGCACAGTCCCAATGGTCCAATGGTGATCTTTCTGGCAATAACTGTGTTTCTAGCCATTCTGGAGTGTCGTTCTAACGATTGGGATGCCTCCAACGGTCATATTGCTTCGCCATGGCGAAGTGCCAGTCTACGTTGTTCTGCTATTCCGGTGAGGTTCGATTTCTGCAAGCCTTCTTTCTGCGAAGTCTTCATTGGAACCTCGTGCAATTTTTCTAGCTTTTCTTTCTTTTTTATGAGCTTTCTGGCCTTCTTTCTTGTGATCTGAGTCACTAGATCCCTCTTTCCATTTTTGTTCTTATTTTCTCTTAGCATAGTAACTTCGCACTACTGAGGGTCGTTTACAAGGTTTAAGTGGAATACCTCTTCTCTTATTACTTCATGGGTTGGTTCTCTTCTCTCGTGCATGGAGAGGTTCTTTAAGCCTTCTTGTGTTCTTTCAACCTCGATAGCTAGTTCTCTAGCCCTTAGTTGCTTCGGCTTGGCTTCCTGTTCTTCTATTAAGCGTGTTATTCTCCTAGCCATGAAATCCCTTAATTCTTTCTTTTTCTGTTCTATAACTTCCTATTCTTCTATCCTTCAGAACTCATCTTTCTCAATCCAGGTCCTTCCTAACAAAAGTGCAAAAGGAGTGTTGTTCTCAACAAACTTAACGATATCAAATTCTTCTTCTTTCGATGCTCCATGAGAAACCATAGATACATGAGTAAGTCTTCCACATAGGGTTATCATCTTTCCTTTAAACAATCCTATTCCTCCCAATGAAGGAATCATAGTAGGCTTTCCCAAAATTTCCCAAGTACTTTCTATCATGATATTCACCTGTGTTTCCTCATCTAGAACACAGTCTATGTCGAAGTCTCCTATTATTATTTCTATGCACTCATTTTCTTTTAAGATATCTGGTAAACTGATGTCTCTGTGATCAATCAGGGTTTCTTTCATCTGTAATAATATAGTCTCTGATTCTTTCTGGTGTTCTAGCATATCCTTAGTCTCTTCACCTTCTTCATGGTTTTCTTGTCTCATATTCATCTTTTCAAGTTTAGCAATCATTCTAGGACAATCCAAAACATCATGACCAACAACTTTACAACAAAGACAAATAGGACCTGTACCAGGGCATTCCTTAGCAAGATATCTTGGTCTTCTACAACTATAACAAAGAGTCAATCCTCTCTTTCTCTTAAACTATCCCCAACCTTTCCTGTACTACGCATTGGGATCACAGTGATGAACTTGCAAAAAATTCTTTCTAGGATCCTGCATCCACTTGTTAGTCCAAAAATTATTTCTATGCATAGGAATAACATATTTTCCACTATTTCTATCAAATTTATTCATATCAAATCTTCTCTCTTCTAGATGTGCCCTAGTTTTTAGACTAGGAAAAAATCTATCAAACATACCTAGATCGATTATGTCGAAACAAAAATTTCCACTTATCTTACCTTTACCAAAGCACAAAGCTTTAAGATCTTACCTCTTTTCTTCAGATCTGATTCCCTTCTTAGCACAGAAATTCACAAGTCTATTAGAATACTGCGCACTACAACAACAGATATATGCATAGAGCTTTCTCTCTTCTTCAGTTCCCAGTAATCATAGTTTCGCATCCCGGCAACGGAACCATTTGTTGGCACAGGGCAGACCCAGGGTTCAACGCTTCAACAACACACCAACAAAACCCTAACTACCAGACCTTTCGGCAACACCTGCGAAGCATATGAAGTCTCACCCGAGATAGAGGCAGGGGGGTTGCAGGACTCAGGTGTCTGCAACCTAGCTGGGACACAAATCTGTGATCACATTACTTAACATAGACCTTAGCAATTAACATTCATTAGTCTTCAACCCTTATTTGCATCACATATTAGAACCCTAATTACAAAACAACACAGTATTAATCAAGATCTAAGCACATCTAACCATCTAGCATATAGCATCAGAGTAGATCCAACATTCATTCATATAATAAGCTCTAAACATCAATGGATCTACCTATCATACATCAAAACAATGGACTAAGCAAATACATAAAAAACATGAACATCATAGCACAAAGCACATTGACACAGGATATGTGTGGCTCACCCTAGCATGGGGCTACATCCACCAATCTTCTTCTCTTCTTATTAGTTTCTTCCAATCTTCTTACTTGCACCAAGCTACAACGCCAACTCCGCATAGGACAAGAGATATGCGTGCACCTCGCCAGATCCTCCTTCCCGAGTTAGGTCCAAGCACAGAGACTCTACATAGTCTATGCACAAAGCACTTACAAGACACTTGCACTTAGCTCTGCAAATCTTAACACGTTCGTGCACAAAGCTAACTAGCCATGCACTAAGCCGATCAATGACTAGTAACTACTAGGTCCCTTTCTTACATCACCTAGCTACTTATTTATACATTACAAAAGGGGCATAAACATGGGTAAGACCCATGGGTCGACATCCCATACTCGTTACATAAACCCTAAAACCCAAAAATCTTGCAAAAGGGGGCAAGATCCCGTGATCTTTGCTTCACCGGGGCGCTTTGTCTTCGACTAGCCCGTCGAAGTCCCAAAAATGGTCGAATACGACCAAGGTTCTCCAAAACTTGGTTGAGGGCCAACAACCATCCTTTTTTAGAATCATTGATTAACTTTTCAATTATGTTGCCTATACTTTTGGTGCATCTTTTTTTGTTAATTTTATACCCTAATTCTTTTTAAACATTTTTATCTTATCCATAATTTGTGTGGTGTTATTGTCTTATCTTCATAAAGATGAACGTTTTCTTGTCCTTAGTCATTATTACTTATTTTAGTGGTGTCTTCTTTACTGGGCCCACTTTATTTTTACTTTATATGCAATATACAATGTATAGAATGTTGAGAATTTATTTTTAATAAATTTGACTTTATAAGCCAAGCCAACTTGATAAATAATTTTCCAAGGTACAAAAAAAAATAGGAATGATTGAGGGGGGTGAAACTCCTCGAAAAAGTATTTACACGAAGAAATTAAAAAATGGATGATTGTTTGCTTGATTGAAAAGGTGTCCAAGTCAACAATGAATATGAATGTACATAATTGGTAGTTGTACATCAATCATTAAAATGGTAGCTAAATAAAATTACAGTGGAAAATGTACAAAATTGTGAATATGGCTAAGATGGCATACGTCGTATAAATGACGACGATTATACAGAGGAATTTAGTGACTAGATGTACATCATTACAATTCTACACATGTGGTGGTATGATCATGGAAGAGTATAGGTAGCGTTCAACATATGGATTTCTATACAAGATTGCAAGAAATGATAAAAATGAACCCTTCCCAACCCTTCAAAGGGGTACAAACCTGTCCTAGAAGGGTAATTCAAAAACACCCTTTGAAAAAAAGTAAATTTCTGAAAATGACTTGTCATTTATAAAATTTCAAAAGAAGGGTCTCATTTTCAACAACCCATCAATCTCACTTCCAACTCTTACATGCTTAGTAAGCATTATACCTTTTATATTATATGAGGATGGATGTGAATCATGATAAATATTAATTATTCAACACCCACTACTTGCCGTCGGCATATAAAGATTAAAATCATCTCTATTATTGTTGGCTCTCATCTATTCTTTGATATGGTGTACCCTTCCACAACATAAAATCCATCACAAAGCTCATGCCTCTATAATCCTATCACGATGTTGGAATCTCCAACATTTTGAGAGCCACTTAATATAAGCTTCCAAGAGAAGCTTGGACATCTTATATTTCACATTTTGAGTGCCACTTAATATAAGCTTCCAAAAGAAGCTTGGACACCTTATATTTATTATTCCCCACTTGAATTCACGTGTTATGTGCATTTTTATCCTTGTCGATATGATAATTGGAATGATATTTAATTCCCGTACTTAATGTGTTCATATCCCACACTCACCATAATTTCATTTCCTTTGTTACCTTTGTCTCCTCTCTTGGCTTTGAAAACACCCAAAATAATTAGTCATGGGTTATGGGTGTAAATTGCAATGTCATTGCAAACTTATTAGGAAAATTCACTACAAATGTGTGGTTCAATGACAATTTTGAAGAGAAACAATAAACATCAACTAAACCCAAGGAAATGAGATAATCTCTTTCCTCATGTTCACATATTCCATTTTTCTAAAAACATCTAATATGTTGACATATCTAACATGGTTGTAGCATTGCTATCTAATATTTTATTATTATTTTAGAACATTCACTGGCCTCTCGACCAAT